>JAJPUD010005404.1:0-48383 GCA_023553655.1 Myrmecobius fasciatus
ATTTCATTCATGATCTCTCTTAGTGAGTTGTTGTTGTTTTTTTAAAAGTCTTTGTAGCCTATTCTTAGCACATAAGTAGGTATGTCATAAATGTGTCCTGATTTGAATTGAATTGAAAGAGGAAGATTTGGTATTTATGTGGATTTCTGGACATTAATGTGTAATCATCCCAATTCTATTCCAAATAAAATTTCCCTGATCTCTACAAGTGTGGATAGAGTATTTTCTTTAACATTCTGAACCAAAATCCAATATGAAAAGCAGAGAGGTCCCTGTGGGATCCCCATCTGCATCCAAGGGGAGCCTCAGAGCTAGGCTTGCCTAAACTCCTTGATATATTAATCTCTATAATCCACATTGATATTAACAAAATAAACCTCTCCAAGTGTTCTATGATAACATTAATTCAGAACTCTAGCTTTCCTGAAGCTGAAGAGTCAGTTATCATAGGATGAGCAGGGGGGGTTATTTTTCATTGTTCTTATCATTTAAATAGGGACTACAAGGCAGATTTTTTGAAACAAAAGGCCAATTCTTTGTATACCAGTCTCAAAGCACCTAACACATTGTGGATGCTAAGTCAGTGTTAAATAATAATAATAATTAGCTCCCTGAGATTTCCAGCTGCACCATCTCTCTTGCCACTAGTTTTCCAGAGAGAGGGAGCTACTCCCTTTACCATGCCAAATAAACCCTGGCATCCAGAAGTTGGCACAGTGATGGCCCCTTGTTTAGGTTTCTGACTGCATAAGACATAGTGACACAATCAGACATCACAAAGACCAAGATACCCCTTATAAATGAATCACTACTGCTTAAAAGGGGACCCATCAGGGTGTAACTGCATGAATAAAGCCAGTTTGACTGACACAGCCTTTCCAACCAGCTCCTCTTTTTTCTCCTCTATCTCCTCCTCTTCCTTTTTTTCCTCCTTCTCCTCCTCCTCCCCAAGGCTTAGTTTCCAGATCAATGTTTGGAAGGGAGAACAGAAGACCGCCTCTTAGATTCCATCACATTCACTTGCCAAAGGCCCAGCTTTAGTTTGACAACCCTGCCCTTAAAAAAGCATTTCTCTGAGCATACACCGGAGGATTACCAGTCCCAACTCTCCGATGGTGAAGAACCTAATATTTTCTCCAAGTTGCTTCTTTTATGACTCAGTAGCAAGGCCAACTAAATCAGAAGATCTCGTTCCAAGTCATGGTTGAAGAGCACACCAAAGAAGATCACAAATGGTGTGTACACACACTTGCCTATTTTTTCATGGGAGTGATTTGGTTTGTGATGAAATCCATGTAGCTGACACATTGTATTTCTCTGTGACATGTGCAATGTGTTGCTGCTCCTGGCGTCCTAAAGAACTTGGTTCACATTCTGTCTCTGACACTTCCTAACTATGTCACCATGGGCAAGTCACTTAAGTTACAGACAGAATTATCTGGGTGGAGGGAATTCCCACTATTGATAAAATCATAGATCTGGTGTGTCAGTGAATTCTAACAAGCATTTATTAAGCACCTATTATGTTCCAGGCACTGTGCTAAATATTGGGAATATAAGGGCAAAAGACATTCTGTGCTTTCAAAGAGTTCATAGTGTAATATGCAAACAAACATGCAGACAAGCTATATAAAAGATAAATTGCAGGACAAATTGGAGATAATCATAAGAAGAAATCCATTCTGATTTAAGGGAGGATCAGGAAAGGCTTATTGTAGAAAGGATTACTGGTAGAACTTAAAAGAAGTCAGAGAAGGCAGGAGCTGGAGAGGAGGGAGAATTCCATACACGAGGGACAGCCAGTAAAAAAATTTCATTGAATTGGGAAATGGAACATCTTGTTTAAGGAAGAGCAAGAAGGCCAGTGTCTCTGGATCACAGAGGATATGGGGGATATGATATTAATATATAAGAAGTCTGGAAAGGTGGGAGGAAGACAGGTTGTGAAGCACTTTGAATACCATTAGAGGTTTTTATCAACTCCTGGAGGTTGATAGGGAACCACTAGAGTTTATGGAAAATATTTCTGTTCTCAAGAAGTTTACAGTTTAACAGGGAAAACAAGATGTAAATCATATGTACAAACAAACCATAAACAGGATAAGTTAACGTTGAGCGTCAAAAAGAAGGACCAAACATTAAAGGGGAACCAGAAAGCCTTGCTTTGGAAGGTGGCATTTTAACTGGGTCTTGAGAAAGCCAGGATAAAGATGAAAAGACAGAAAATGAACTAGGGTTGGGGGGTAGTTTAGAAAAATACCCAAAATTAGGAATGGGGGGTTATGTCCCATCTATCACCCAGGGATGCCATAGGGATTTGCCATGAACGTTGGAAACTTAGTTCTGGTGAATAAGAGGTCAGAATTAAAAAATGTCACATGCCAATGCTATGGTTGGTGCACTGTAATGAAAAAAGAAGAAACCCCCACTGAGAGAAGCTTATTCTGCCTTACCCAAGTGAGCTACCAGAACAGTTTGGGCCAACACGAAAGCACTTTGCTGACATCTCCAGATTGGGGGCATTTGCCTTCTGAGCCATCCCTGCTGAGTTATCCTTTTGACAGTTGGTAGAATGAGGGTAACTTTAGGCCTGATACGAGGAAAAGAGAATTTCTGATTTAAAATCTAGGCCAGACACCAGAAGCAAGGAAAGAGAATTTCTGATTCTAAGTATCAGGGGAGGCTAATTAGAAGTGATGAGGATATGCTGGAGTTTTTTTTTTTTTAAGACCCATATAGACCCCCTTACTCAGATGTTACAGAAGGTCTTCTGGCTCTTTCCTTCAGCTCTCTGATTTAATTCTGTGACAGCCACAGGCACGAATCTTCAAAGAACGAGCAGGGTTATATATCATCTCATTTTGTTCTGGAAGAAAAAAAGGCAAATCCTCCTCTCATCATTCAAGTTATATAAGAGGCAGCTGGCTGCAGGTGAGCAGAGCCAAGGCTTTAGATCTAATTTGAGGAACTATCTCTGGCCTGTCATCATTTATAATGGGACTGGGGCTAACCAATCTCAGGAGAATGGTGCAAACTAGTCCACAAAATGCTAGGGTCCTCAAGGGCAATTACCCCTCTAGACTTACACAGAGACTTGAGATATATATATATATATATATGTATATATATACATATGTATATATACATACATATACATATATGTAGGAAATTTTGGAGCAGAAAGATTATTATTAGATCTAAAGAGTCTGAAGACCTGGATTTGAGTCTTGGCTTTGTCATTTTTTAACTCTGTGATGTTGGACAAAATACTTAAACTTTCTGAGCCTCAGTTTCCCCCACTGTAAAATAGGAAAGGCAACATGATAGTGGCAAAAGTACTGGGTTGTTGAGGCAGCTAGGTGGTGCAGTGGATAGAGCACCAGCCCTGAAGTCAGAAGGATCTGAATTCAAATGTGATCTCAGACACTTAACATTCCCTAGCTGTGTGACCCTGAGCAAGTCACTTAACCCCAATTGCCTCAGCAAAAAAGAAAAAAAAAAGTACTGGGTTGTGTTTTGCTTGTGTTTTACCTCGGGGGAGTCAATTAATTCACAAGCATTTAATTAATTATATGCTGGGCACTGACAGGACCTGGGCATGCAAGTATGAAGAATGCAAACACTCCCTATTCCCAAGGAGTTTAGATTAAGATAATTTCTTGACCTGAGTTTTTTTCTTTTTTCTTTCTTTTTCTAAATCTACAAAATGACTTGGTTTGACTAAATGCAATCCAAGGTCCCTGTGTTCCCTCTGAATTTACATTTTGTTGGACCATGTACCTCACACGGTTGTTCTGAAGTTCAAAGGAAATCATAGAAAAGACTGTAAACCAGAAAGTGCACTGGAGCAGCCATTCACACAGAGGCATGCCTGGATATTCATTTTATGCATCTATGCTAGCTCTGGTACATACATATGCAGCAACCCATAAATCATATACAGTCCTGGCAAGGCTTAGACTGACGCTATGCAAGGGGGTCAAAATCAAGACCCAAATCTCGGGTCTTGAGCCTCTTGGACCCCTTGCAAAGCAGTCAGTCCAAGCCTTGGCAGGACTGCATGCAAACATGAATCAGTTGGGAGAGGGGCACTGACTGGCTTTAGAGCCAGTGAGAGCTGCTGGTTGAATCCGGATTTTGCCTCTTCATTAACGTGGGGCACCTGGAACCAAATAACAGTCTGCTTCTCCCTATGAGGATCATGGCAGTGACTAAAGGACCTTCCAGCTTTAAATCTAGGATCCTGTGTATCAAACCGGTTCATGTGTGAAAATCGTTTTTATAGTGTATTGTCCGGGTGCCCCCCAAATCTTAGCAATTGACGCCGTGAGTTTGGGGACACCCGGAAAATGGAGTCACTTTCAAGCTATTACATGTGCATTTCTTTGTGTGTATCAGGGGGGCCCATGAAATAGATCACATCAATACACACAGATGGGGACAAAGGAAGTCCTAAGGCGGCGTCCCTTTAAGATCCATCTTCAGCTCACATTCCCACCACGAAGAGCGTTGGTGAGCAGCCCCGGACCCCTCGGAGGGAGGCGCAGGGGTCTTGCTTGGGGCTGTGTGAGCACAGCTTCCCTGCGCCCCGGGGACCACAGGCGGCCCCTCGCCTGCAGCCAGGCCACGCCCAGTTCCAGTCCTTTGTTGCCAGGGACTCGATCTCAGGCGTTGCCAGGGCCGCCGCCTCCTGGGAGTCGCTGGGGCTAGGGAGAGGGGCGGGAGGCACGAGTGAGATCTCGCGAGTTCCGGCGAGATCTCGTAGGGCGACTCCGGCAGCGGTTGCTAGGAGACGGAATTCATTTTCCGGGCGGGGAGCGGAGGGCCGCGGAGGAGTTTGCGCGTGTGTGACCGAGGGGGGGCCGATTCCGAAGCAAGATGGTGAGAATGAATCGGGTGGGGAGCCGGGGAGAAGAGGGAGAGCAGGATGCATTTCTCTCTCTGCCCCGAAGAGGGGCAGGCCCAGAGCCAGCCGGGGAGGAGCAGGCGAGACTCGAACCCGGGGCCTCCTCCCTCCCATGTGACCCACTCAGGAAGCCTACACTCCTTTAGACTATAATTAAAGTTGACTCTAGCCACCCTCTAGATAGCGCTTTGATGCCTCCGCTACCCTGGGGGGAGGGGCTGTTAGCATTCCCCATGTGTTAACAGATGAGGAAACCGAGGCACAGAGGGGACTGACTGGTCCCGGGTCACACGGCTGATAAGGTCTAGGAGGCAGGATTCCGAGGCAGGCTATTCCTGTGCCCTCCAGCTGTCTGGCCTACTTGCCCCGTGCTACAGATAATTATCCATCTATATATCCTTATAAATATAAATGTGCTCAGAGGCAAATCTGCACTTAGTAGGCACCCACTCATGCACACATATATCAAAAAATGCTTATATGCAAATTGACAGTTATGTGCACTCGTACATACATGTAAATAAAAATCTCATGCGAATTGACATAGTTAAATGCATAGTTGCATATATGCACTCACATGAGCATACTATAAACACACACATATGTACATGATATACATACATCTATAATATAGATTATGTTATATTGTATATACATGTCCTTATATATGTATTGTGTATGCACACATGTACACTATATCTAAACTATCTCTATATATACATCTCTACAGATATGTCAATCTATAAATCTAGATACTAGAGAGATGATACAGATAGATCTCGAGATACAGCTAGATATAGAGGTGTATTTAGATATATACACTAAGATAATAGGAATCTAAATGTAGATATATCTAGATAAAAAGATCTGTGTTTAAATATATATAAATATTTAGCTGTAGATACACATAAATATGTGGCATTTAGATAGATATGGATGGATGGATAGAGAGAAGAAAAAATATGCCTATAGATAGAAAAAATATGCCTATAGATATGAGATATGTGGATATATAGCTATAGAAATACATACGGGTATATGATATGACATCTAGGTAGAAATAGAGATATATTTCTAGATATCTATATAACATACTCATAGATATACACGTCCATAATAAGAAATCTAAATATAGATATAGCTAGATAGAAATAGATAGACATATCTTACTATATATAGCTATATACATATTTATGTAAAATGATATCTAGAAATAGAGACAGATATATCCCTATCTAGATAAATATAGCCATAGATATATACATATGTATGTACTGACATTTAGATAGATATAAACATAGCAGATAAACATATCTATAGCTACATATCTATATAATTATGAATACACATGTATATAATATGGCATTTAGATAGAAATAGACAGGTATGTCTGTCTAGATATATAAGCATATAATATAACATCTAAGTAGATATAGATATAGCTAGAAAGAGATAGACACATTTTAGTATATATAGCTATGCCTGCCAGGAGTCAGAGGGCAATCCCCTGTCACATGATCCTCTCTGTCAGCAGCATCTCTTCTGGGGCAGAGGACAGTATGGGCTTAATCGGGTTCTTAGGCATCCTCAGACATTCAACAGACTCTAGAAGAATCCCCAAGTCACAAGCATCTCAGACTGAGGTTCAAAGGTTCAGGGCGCCCAGGGTCTGCCATCACCTTTTTAAACAAACTCCTGAATTTGTTACTGGACTCAGAATCAAAAACATTTTCCTATCCTGTCTTTACCTCTTATTTAGCTCAGGGACCCAGAGTCAGATGAGCTGATGTTCCTTCAGCCTTAACCTTCTGTGACTCTTTGGTACCCTGAGTGGAATAGACACAATGAGGAATTCAAAGGAGGGGGACAATAACTGAGATGAAGGGAGCCTCTGTGGTGTTTAAGAGGTAGACTATAAGCACCATCAAAGGAAGCAAGTTTGAATTCAGTGAAAGCAAGTTAAAAAAAAAAAAAAGGAAAGAGAGATCCCATTCTTCTCTTATTAAATTCACTGATAAACTCTGGTTTTCCTGACATTATGCTATGAGTGATGATCTACCAGTTCTAGAGGTCTATGTTATTTCCTTCAGATTCAACAAGTGAAGTCAACAGACTTTTATTATAGTATATAATATTATATATATATATGTATATAATAGCATATATGGTAGTTACTATGTATCTCTGAAGTTCACTGCGCTTGTGGGGGCCCAAGGGATTGGAGACATAAAATTTAGATACAGAGTTTACAATCTAGTAGAACAAGACACATTCTTTCTTAGATAACTTTGCATCAAAGTGTTGCAAAACAAGTTGCTTTTTAAGTTCTAAACTTCTTCAGAGCAGTATTCTTCGAAACTCTTTTAATATTAGTTGTTCCTCCTTTCTTTTCTTTGGAGAAGTAGAGTGATCCTAGTTACAGAGTATTGCATTTACTCTGTCATTTGCATTATATTGTCAAATGAGCTTGTTAGGTTATTTGATTTTGCTAAAGTGTATATGTGTGTGTATGTGTGTGATTTTTAAATCTTTGTTACAAGGGAAGTTTCACTGGGTAGGGGTATTCAGAAATGCAAGTGATAATAAAACAAAGACATAAATAAAATTTGAAAAATACTATCTCAAAGAGGAAAAAAGAACTGGGGCTTTTTATCCCCTTCAGTTTGTATCATTTTAATGTTGCCTTTTCCTTGACCTATTAAAATTCCTCTTGCAGTTTTCCTGCCTTGGTAACCAAGCTTTCCATGCTCATTAACTCTTCCCAGTAGTGATTAATCAAAGTGGATTAATTACCAGCTCCCCAAGCAAAACTTTCCACTGATCCCAGACAGACATTTGCCATCCATCATGGCGTAGTCTGGAGTTACTCTCCTTTCATTGGTTCTCAGGCTTGGCCGTTAGATTTATAACAATAAGATCATTTTCTTCCTGTCTAAAAGCTTTTCAATATTTGCTCATGATTTCCTTATTAAAAATCATAATGCATTTCTACTTTATGTGCTTCTGAAATTAACAGTGATCACTTAATCTTCAAATCAAATCCATCTGATTTTCCTCTTCAAATCAAATCCATCTGGTTTTCCTCAAACTTCTTTTTTTGCCAAAAAATCTTAGTTTTTGTTATTCCGAACTTAAAACACTGACAAATATAAACACTTAAATAAACTTAGGCTAACATGAGAGAGTTTAGAACTTAAAATGTAACAAAAAAATAAAATTTTTTAAGTTGTAACAAATAAGCATAGACAAGCAAAGCAACACTCCTGACAATTGGCCAGGCCCCAAATGTTCTATTCTGTACCATGAGTCCATTACTTCTCCTTTGGGAGGCAGGCAGCATCACTGGTCTGCTGGAGTTATAGTTCGTAATGCTGTGTTTATCAAAATTTGGAAGTCTCTCAGAATTTTTGTCTTTACAGTGTTGTAGTTATTGTATAAATTGTTCTGGTTCTGCTCACTTCAATCTCTGTCATACAGTATTTCTCAGGTTTCTCTGAAATTGTCCCTTTTATCATTTCTTATGGCACAATAATATATTCTTTTATATCATGTGGCATTAATTTGATTCATTCCCCTACTTATGGGCACTCCTTCCATCACATCTCTGTTAGGAGTGGGTAACATGTTTCATCATGAACACCCTGGAACTGTAGTTTGGTCATTGTGTTAATCAAAGTTCCTAAATCTTTCAAAGTTATTTGTCTTTACCATATTGCTGTCTTTGGATAAATTGTTCTTTTCCATTTACTTCTTTTTGCATCAGTATACAAGTCTTCAAAAGTTTCACAGCATGAATAGTATTTTATCACATTTATGTACCATAACTTGTTCAGCCATTTCCCAATTTATAGTCACCCTTTCAGATTCATCTACTTTGCTACTTCAAAAGATATACATATACACATTTACATTTATATCTTTATATATCTATACACACACATCAGTTGAGTTTATTTTGTTTAGGATGAATTCCCTCCTTTAATTTCCCTTCCCTTTCCCCCCTTCCTCCTATTTCCCTAATAAGTGAAGACAATTTGTATCTCCATCTCTTTGTGTGTATTCTTCCCTCCTTTGATCTGTTCAGATGAGAATGAGGTTCAAGTGTCAGCCACTCTTCCACTAAAGTAAGGCTGGAAGGATGTCATTGACTTCTTTTTGGTCCATTTTAATTTTCAGGGAGTTTGTTGCTTGGGTAAAGTTTTGTACCTGTTGTGCCAGGCTGTTAATTCAATTTCCAATTCCTTCTTCCATAGCTCTTATTTCTAATACTCTCACTTATAAGAGCATTCTAAACCTTAAAAACAAACAAACAAACAAACAAACAACAACAACAACAAAACATTTCTACTTTATCTGTTCTAGGAATTCTCATTGAATTCATATCCAAGCTGTTTTTTCTTTGAGGCTTTGCTTACAGATGTTTTAGAGTCATTCTCTTCTGAGTTTGTCTTGAATGATCCTGTCTCCTCATAGTTGTTTTTTTGGTTTGTTTGTTTGTTTGTTTATCATAGGATTCCTTTTTTTGGATTGCTAATTCTTCCAGCCTTATTTCCTGATTTCACACTTGATGTTAAGACTGAGTTCTGTACACTCTTCTAGGGAAAGTCTGGACTGTTTCATTTTCTGCTTTCTTAGAGTGTTGAATGTTCTATTGTTCCAGAATCCCAGGGACATCTCTGGCTTAGGACTTGCAAGCTTTCAGTGTTCCCAGAATGGTCTATTCCAAGGCAAAGTCCGATTGCTGCCTCTGGTCTCAGCTTTGCAAATTATCAACAGTTAGATTTCTGCTGGACTCAGCCTCGGCCAGCCTGTTGAAATGCTCTCCTGATTCAGTCTTCCAGGTCCTGCTTTGGTGTAAGATTACCTCCCTAGGTATTCTTCTGCAGGGCCTGAGACCCCCCCCCCCCCCCGCAGTGATGGGGAAGGGGAGAACAAAAGGTCCCCCCCCCTTTTTTTCCCCTGAGGCAATTAGGGTTAAGTGACTTGCCCAGGGTCACATAGCTAGGAAGTGTTAAGTGTCTGAGACCAGATTTGAACTCAGGTCCTTCTGACTCCAACTCTGGTTCTCTATCCACTGCACCACCTAGCTGCCCCTAACAGGTTTCCCAATCCTGAGCTATGGGCAACAATACTGTCACTTTACATCTATCCCTGTTGTGTTACAGAATGAGTCTATCAGTGTCTCTTATGAAGTTGGGACCACTTCTCACTCAGGTTTCCAGCCCTTCTCTAGGCACTCAAAAAGATGTATAGAGCAATAATATAATAAAGCTGGAAAGAAAGCTTGGGGCCAAGTTGTATAGAGAGGTCAAGTGAGAGGGAGCAGGAATAAGATCTGGAAACTTAAATGGACATATGGGATGGCTGCAAGAGTGAAGATGAAGATGATTGAGGTGTTGTGAACCATGATAATTAGAAAGGTGGTAGTGTCCTCCACAGAAACATGGGAGTTCAAAAGTGGGGGAGTCTGTAGGAAAGATAAATTAATTCTGTTTTAGATATATTGAGCTTGAGGTAGCCATGGAACATATGGTTTGAAAAAGAACTCAGAAGAAAGACTAGAACTGGATCTGGGAGTCATCTACATTAAAATTATAATTAAACTAAAGGGAGCTGACAAGATCACAGAAAATATGGAGAGGAAAGGAGAAGGGAGGGCAATGGAAGGGAGAAGAGAGGAGGGGAAGTGACGGGAGGGATAAAGAGAGGAAAGGAGGGGATAGAAAAAGGAAAGGAGAGGAGAGGAGGGAGAGGAGAAGAGAAAAAGGGAGAGGAGGGGAGAAGAGAGGGAAGAGGAGAGAAAAGGAAAGGGGAGAAAAGAGGAAAGGCAGGGAAGGGAGAGGAGGGAAGAGGAAAGGAGGGGAAGAGAGAGGAGAGGAACAGAGGGAAAAGGAAAGGAAAGAAGGGGAGAGGGAAGGAGAGGAGGGAAATGGGGGGAGAGAAGAAAGGAGAGGAGGGGAGGGGAGGAAAGAACAGGAAGGGGGAGGGGAAAGGAGAGGAGAAGAGAGAATCTAGGTCAGAGTCTTGGGATATACCCATGGTTAAAGGATATGACATGGATGGAAATCTAGCAAAAGATTTTTTTTTTTAATTAAAGCTTTTTATTTGCATAACATACGTATGGGTAGTTCTTCAACATTGATCCTTACAAAGCTTTCCATTACAAATTTCCCCCCCTAGTCCCCTCCCCTCTCCTAGATGGCAGGAAGTCTAGTGCATGTTAATTATGTTAAAATACTTGACAAGTCGAATATATGTATATATATTTCCATACTTATCTTGCTGTGCAAGAACATTTGTATCTGCATGAACAAAAAAATATCTGAGAAAGGAAACCCAATGCAAACAAACATTGATAGAGATCATGGAAATGATATGTTGTGGTCCACATTTCATATCCCTCTCTCTGGGTGTATATGGCTTTCTTCAGTGAACAATTGGAACTGGTTTGAAACATCTTATTGTTGAAGAGAGCCATGTCCATCAGAATTGATCATCATATAATATTGTTGTTGCTGTATATAATGATCTCCTGGTTCTGCTCGTTTCACTCAGCATCAGTCCATGCAAGTCTCTCCAGGCCTCTCTGAAATCGTCCTGCTGGTCGTTTCTCACAGAACAATAATATTCCATGACATTCATATACCGTAATTTACTCAGCCACTCTCCAATTGATGGACATCTTCTCTGTCTACAGTTTCTAGCCACTACAAAAAGGGCTGCCACAAACATTCTTGCACATGTGGGGCCCTTTTCCTCCTCTAAGATCTCTTTGGGATATAGGCCCAATAGAAACACTGCTGGGTCAAAGGGTATGCACAGTTTGATAACTTTTTGAGCATAATTCCAAATTAGCAAAAGATAATTAAAAAGAAGTCAGACAGGTAGAAAGAAAACCAAAAGAAAGCAGTGTCACACACACACACACACCCCAAAGAGAAGAAAATATCAAGGGAGAGCAGATGGTCTCACTCCACCTCCTCTCTCCCCCTCTTCCTTTCCCCCTTCCCCTCTCCTCTTTTCTTCCCTCCCCCTCTTCTCCCCTCTCCCCTCTCTCCTTTCTCTATCCCCGACTGCCAGAGCCCCTCTTCCTTTTTGTATCTCCTTTCTAAAGCCATATTCTGCAGAGATAGGGATGGGTGCCTGCCACCTCCCCTCACAGAATAGACTTGTTAGTTCCTTGAAGGGCAGGCCCTTTTCCCTTATTGCCTTTTTATCCCCAATGCCTGGCACACAGTAATGGGTTAATAAATGCCTGATTGATTAAGTGGCCCCATGCCTATGATGAAGTATTGTGTGAGAAGCATTGGCAGAATATTGTGGCAAATAACATTTGAAGTAGTATATTCCTGGAGTGGACTTTCTGTTGGGAAGGAGGATGCCCTCAGTTCTGAGTAAGTAGATATCGCCTTTCTCTCTGCCATATCAGAAAGCCTTTCCCTTATATGTATGACAGTCAATAAAATCATCCAAAGACTGAATCCATAAAACTTTTCCTTTCAGGGCCCCACATGTGCAAGAATGTTTGTGGCAGCCCTTTTTGTAGTGGCTAGAAACTGGAAATTGAATAGATGCCCTTCAATTGGAGAATGGCTGAATAAATTATGGTATATGAATGTTATGGAATATTATTGTTCTATAAGAAACGACCAGCAGGTTGATTTCAAAGAGGTCTGGAGAGACTTGCATGAACTGATGCTGAGTGAAATGAGCAGAACCAGGAGATCATTATACACCGCAACAACAGTACTATATGACAATTAATTCTGATGGACATGGCTCTCTTCAACAATGCTATGTTTCAAACCACCTGCAATTGTTCACTGAAGAAAGCCATATACACCCAGAGAGAGGGATGCGAAACGTGGACCACAACATAACATTCTCATACTCCTTGATTGATGTTTGCTTACATTGTGTTTCCTTTATCTGATATATCGTTTGTGTAGATAAGATTTTTCTTGCACAACAATGATAAGTTTGGAAATATGTATACATATATTCGATTTGCCAATATTTTAACATAATTAACATGTAGTGGATATCCTGCCATCTAGGGAAGGGGTGGGGAAGTTGGGGGGAAAATTTGTAACGGAAAGCTATGTAAGGGTTATTGTTGAAGAATTACCCACACATATGTTATGCAAATAAAATAAAATTAAAAAAAAAAAAACTTTTCCTTTCAGCAGCTTGACTGCCAGTGTTTATTTATGATTTTCCATTTATTTCAGGCACCCAAAAAGAAGGGAGGAGGAGGAGGAGGAAAAAAGGGAAAAGTAAAAGCTTCCCCCATTGTTGATGGCCTCCCACCACAGGAAATGAACAAGGAACAGGTAGGAGCTTGACTTGGGCCATCCTTGCCGGCTCCACATGGGAGTCCAGGCTTTGCATGGGTATTCAAGTCTCCAAAAGTCTAGTTAGGAAGACAAAGCGCATTTGTTGTCATCGGCCAGCTCTAAACTCATTTATTTTTTTTTTTATTTTTAAAGCTTCTTATTTGCATATCATATGTATGGGTATTTCTTCAACATTGATCCTTACAAAGCCTTCTGTTACAAATTTTCCCCTCAGTCCTCTCCCCTCCCCTAGATGGCAGGGAGTCCACTACATGTTAATTATATTAAAATACTTGACAAGTCAAATATATGTATACATATTTCCACACTTATCTTGCTGTGCAAGAACGATCGAATCTATATGAACAAAAAATATCTGAGAAAGGAAACTCAATGTGCAAACATAGAGAGCATGAAAATGTTATGTTGTGGTCCACATTTCATATCCCTCTCTCCGGGTGTATATGGCTTTCTTCATTGAACAATTGGAAGTGGTTTGAAGCATTTCATTGTTGAAGAGAGCCATGTCCATCAGAATTGATCATTATATAGCATTGTTGTTGCCGTGTGTAATGATCTCCTGGTTCTGCTCACTTCACTAAGCATCAGCTCATGCAAGTCTCTCCAGGCCTCTCTGAAATCATCCTGCTGGTCGTTTCTCACAGAACAATAATATTCTAAGACATTCATATACCATAATTTATTCAGCCACTCTCCAATTGATGGGCATCCATTCAGTTTCCAGTTTCTTGACACTACAAAAAGGGCTGCCACAGACATTTTTGCACATGTGGGGCCCTTTCCCTCCTTTAAGATCTCTTTGGGATATAAGCCCAATAGAAACACTGATGGGTCAAAGGGTATGTACAGTTTGATAACTTTTTGAGCATAGCTCCAAATTGCTCTCCAGAATGGCTGGATCCGTTCACAGCTCCACCAACAATGCATCAGTGTCTCAGCCTTCCCACATCCCCTCCAACATTCATCATTATCTTTTCCTGTCATCTTAGCAAATCTGATAGGTGTGTAGTAGTACCTCAGAGTTGTCTTAATTTGCATTTCTCTGATCAATAGTGATTTGGACCACCTTTCTAAGCTCATTTAAAAATGGAATCTTCTTCCTAAACACAGTGTATTTCTGCTCTTGTGATACAGAATGTCCTTATTGTATTTCATGCCAGTGATCCAGGAAATCTCTGCTATTCCTCCTTGAATCTTACCTCCCCACCTTGTTTGATTTTACAGGTAGAGGAGCACATTTCAAGAATCAGGGAGGAGCTGGACAGGGAAAGGGAGGAACGTAACTACTTTCAGCTAGAGCGAGACAAGATCCACACATTTTGGGACATCACCAGGAGGCAGCTGGAGGAGAAGAAGGCTGAACTACGGAATAAGGACCGAGAGATGGAGGAGGCTGAGGAGAGGCACCAAGTGGAGATTAAAGTGAGAGATGGCCTAAACTGCTTGTGCTTGGCTTCTGTGTATCAGGAGTACCTCCAGGGGGTCGGGGGAACCCCCTCTCAGGGTGAGACCATGGCTCTCCTGCCTGGGCCAGGGAGTGCATTGCCCCCTGGGAGTTTAAATGCAGAGAGAAAGGAGAGTGTCAATAAAGTCCTAAGTTGTTTTTGTGGTGTGGTGTGGTCCAAGCATCCTCTGGAAGGGATCTGAGAGAGAGAGACGGAGACAGAAAGAGAGAGATAGAAAGAGAAAGAAGAGACAGAAATATAGAGAGACAAAAGGAAAAGAAGAAGAGGAGGAGAGGGAGGGATGGAAGGGGGGGGGGGGGGGGAGAGAGAGAGAGAGAGAAAGAAACACTCTGGCTATTCTTGGTCTTTCTGTCTGTCTGTCTTGGTAGGCCATAGAGAGCCCATGGGCCTGTATTTTTCTCTGCGTTTTATTTTAGGTTTACAAACAGAAAGTAAAGCATTTGCTGTATGAGCACCAGAACAACCTGACAGAGATGAAAGCTGAGGGAACTGTGTCCTTGAAGCTGGCCCAGAAGGAGCACCAGACGCAGGAGAATGAGATGCGCAAGAACATGCGTTGTCTGAAGGTGGAGCTCAAGGAGCAGGAGCTGGCCAACGAGGTGGTGATGAAAAACCTGCGCCTGGTACGTGCAAAGGCTGGGATGCTGGAACAAGGGGAAAGTGTGAGCGGGCTGGGGACAGCTCTACAGCCTCCCTGCCGCCTCTTCCTCCAAACACTCTTCCCTTTCAGAAAAGAATAACAGGATGTGGCCAATGTGGGGAAGGTCAGCTCACGAGACTTGGCTTCTGAGTTACTGTTGATAAGCATTTGATAGCATTTTTCTTTTGAGATTGTGGATGGAGAAGGAGAGATAGGAAGTGTTCCTGTTTCATACCTTTCTTGTTTGTGAAATGAAGGGTGTGTGGCAGTGGTGGTCCCTCCAAAGGGTCCCCAGCCCACTTGAGGAAATATGTAGGATGTGGCCTTTGTTGGAAAGGGCATTTCCTGTGGAACTGGACAGCTCCTCAGGAGGACTCGCGGAATGTCCATCCTGCTATGCTAACCTCCATAAGCACACTCGATAACATTTAAGATTGCTGCTAGTGGTGATCCTGAAGAGAGTTAGTATGCAGGGCCAGAGCCACGGGCAGGAGACAGGGTTCTAATTTTGTCAGGGATGATTCTTAGCGGTGAAATAACAGGCAAGTCACTGGAATTCTTCTCAGAGCTAAGAAGAGCCTCAGTATCTTTTTCTGAAGCTTAAATAATAAAAAATCTTGCCTCCCCTACTTCACAGAGCTGTCATGAGGAAAGCAGTTTAGACCCCTTCAGATGCCAAGTCTGTGGAAGTGATTCACTGCAGCCAGATAGATAGGAGAAGTCTGATAAAGTCACTTGACACAGCATGTCATTTTATCACCAGATCTCTTGATTTTCTTAAAAGCATCCTATGGCATGGTGATATAAAGTGGATTTTAGAATCCAGATCACGGGCCTGGTGTGACTAGACAGACTGCAATCCATCGCTTTTGTAAACAGATGGAGTCGCAGGTCACCATGGGGTTTTCCAGGCAGCACAGGTGCCTGATTGGCTTGCGCGTGCCTGCCCTGAATTGACCGTCAGTTTTTGCAGTGCTCCCATAACACTTGTCATTTTTGTCTTGACAGAAACATGATGAGGAGATTACTCGGATGAGGAATGACTTTGAGAGACAAGTCCGAGGTTCGTTGTATATTTTTGTAGCTCTCTACCCCTGCTGGGCCAAAACGGTCCAGCCACCCCAGCTTCCCGTCTGTCCTGGGGGCACCAGGCTTGTCTTGAGCCACAGGGCGGGCTACTTCTACGGCTGTAAAAGAATATGGAGACGTTGGGAGACGCCAGAGGCCTCTGTGTTTGTGGCTGTGGGGTCTTTCTCCAGAGCCCCTCAGACAGACTCTGTAGAAGGGCCTCCCGCTCCTGGCCCTTTGCTCAGCTTGCTGACAAGGCTCCTGACTTAGTTCTCTGGGTGGGTCTCTGTGCGACATTCAGTGCCGCTCATCTCGGCAGGAGCAGAGGGCCGCAGGCCCGGTGTTCCAGAGTCCAGGAGAACCTCGTGAGGCCGGAGCCTGGGCCATTGACCCCGCTGCAGGCTGCTGACCTGCTCTGTGCACTGTGTTCCTTCAGAGATTGAGTCCAAATATGATAAGAAAATGAAAATGCTTCGAGATGAGCTGGATCTTCGGAGGAAGACAGAAATCCACGAGGTTGAGGAGAGAAAGAATGGCCAGATCAACACGCTGATGAAGAACCACGAGAAGGCCTTCAGCGACATCAAGAACTACTACAATGACATCACCCTGAACAATCTGGCCCTCATCAACTCTCTCAAGGTAAGCCACTGCCAGCCCTCCCTGCCTCCTCTGCTCCTGCCGGGAAAGCTTCCTTCAGACCTGCCAGTCATGAGCCCAAACTGAGCCTCATGGTCGGGGGGCTGCATCTGCCTTTGAGGGGCGCTGGGTAACCCGGCAGTGCCGACTTAGGTGGTCCCCAAGCCCCCGGCTCTGCAGATGTGAATAGAAATCCTGATGCTGCCCTCCTCCACTGGGGAGGAGCCATGGCTACAAAGTACTGCTCATGCATTCTGAGGGATTTATTTCTGTGGGCCGGCCCAGATTGCTGCCTCCCCTCTGCAGAGGTACATCTGAGGTCAGTCCCTGCGCCCAGCTCAAGGCGGCCTTTGCCCCCAGGTCTTCAGTACCACCCCTCTGTGGCAGGCTGGCTCTAGGCTTCCCTGCACGCATCGGGATTGAGATACCCAGTAAGTAAGTTTGTGTTTGCTCTGGTCACTGGACCAGTGAGTTCCCCAAAGGTTTTGCAGGAACTAGTTGGAAGCATTTCACCTGGAAACAAGAGGGTTCTTAGCATTTTTCCTGCATCTGCCCTTCATGCCATTCTTTTCTCCGCAGGAGCAAATGGAAGACATGAAAAACAAGGAAGACCATTTAGAAAAAGAGATGGCGGAAGTGATGCTCCAGAATAAGAGGCTGGCGGAGCCCCTGCAGAAGGCCCAAGAGGAACTGCTGGACCTCCATAAGAAACTAGTCAACTATGAGAAGGACCGACAGGCCCTAGCTGTGAGTGTCCTCCTGACCTCAGATTCTGGGGACCTTGAGGGCCTCCAGTGCTCCTAGGAGTTTCCCCAGAGAAGCGACCAGGAGCTGGGCTGAGCCTAGGGCACGACCCCCATGTGGGCTTCTTGGAACTTGTGGATGAAGAGGAGGAGGGAAGACGGGGACCCCCCACGCGCCCCTGAGGGGCCAGGAAGGAGGTCTGGGCTTTATCTCAGGGACTTGAGGGGAAGAGCACCCCTGCCCTTCTCTGGCAGAGCTGCCTCGCCAAGGCTTCAGCTGCCCTAGGTTTGAGCCCCAATGCCAAGGGCCTGCTCTGCCCCTTTTCCTCTCTTCTCCCAGAATACAAAAGCCCACCTGAAAATCACTGAGAAGGAATTGAAAGACTTGCAGTGGGAGCATGAAGTGTTAGAGCAGCGGTTCATCAAGGTGAGAGAGCGCGGGTATGGGATGGCACATTTATCCTCAGGGGTAGGGGAGGACCACAAGAGGGAGGCCCGGGGAAGGACCAAAAGAGAGACACTAAAGGGAAGACTAAAAGAAGGAGGACCAAAAGAGGGAGGCCCCAGGGAAGACTAGAAGAGGGAAGGCGACCTCTGGATGGACTCAAGTCTCAGGGCTGGCAGGAAGTTGCCTTTTGTGTCTCCTCCCTCCATGCATCCATGGTTGTCTGATCATGAACCTCATAGGGGCCCTTCTTTGACCCACAGTAAATGGTGCTCACACTCCCTGAATGTGGGCTGAGGGGGGCTTGATGTGGGGCATCGCATGTGGGATGTGGGAGCCATCGGGCCTCAGTCTCCCCATTTGTAGACCTGTTCCTCTGTAGACACCGCCCGCTATTCAGACACAGTTTGTGGTGGGCTTATAAAGGAGGGGCTCTGAGTCAGAAGAAAATCAGTGTCCAGTTAGTGAAAACCATTTCATGAACTGACACTGGTTCAACATCTTCAAAAACCTGGCAGAGGGGCAGGGTGGGCAATCTTCAAGCAGAATCTTTTAAGTCCTAGTTAGCCCAATTGCTTGCTTGTCTCTGGGTCTTTTGGCAGCCCTGCTTCCTCAGGAGTCAGTCCACAAGTATTTACATATGCTTACCATGTGTTATTGTTGGGGATACCAAAAGAAAAAGCAAAACTTGGGGCTGCCTCTCCTCAAGAAGCTCACACTCTAGGGGAGACAATACATGGTGGCTGTGTACATATAGTGTAATAGATAATAGCTGAGGGAAGGCCCTAGCAATGGGGCAGAAGTTGGGATTTAAGGTGAGTCCCGAAGCAGGCAAGAGGCAGAGAGGAGGAGAGAGAGGGCCATTTCAGGTTTGGGGAACATCCCCATAGGAGAGGGAGCTAGGAGGCCGGAGGAGCTGGAGCATAAAGATGGTCAAGGGGAATAAGGTACAAGAATAAGGAAGGATCATGAGGGCCAAATAAAGCAATTTGTATTCAAGAAAGTCAGTGGACATTGTTGAGCAACATGGAGGGACGTGCTAAAGGAAAGTCCCCTTGGGGGCTGAGTAGGGGCATAGGGTGAAGTAGAAGGAGTCCAAGCCTGAGGTCCTGAGAAGCTTCCCCAGCAGAACGGCCCTATAGGTGCAGGGAGACTAAGAGTAAAGGTGGCAGCCACAAATGAGGTGATAGCTGGGAGGGGAGATTTGAGGAGGATCCTGAGGTTACAAGGCTGGATCAAGAGTAGGAAAGTTAGGAAGATAGGAAGAACCTGGGAGAACATAACGAGCTTAAATTTAAGGTGCCTTTGAGGTGATCCAGGTTGAGATGTACAAAAGGCAGTGGGCTCCAGAGAGTCTAGAACAGGACATAGATGTCTGGGAATCATCTGTGTCTGGACAAAGGCTGAACTCTGGGCACCCATGAAATTAATTAAACAATCACCTGTGGCAGGGGAAGGCTGTCCTGACCTGTACCTCTCCGAGTTTTCTGGACTGTGGCTGTTTCAGAATGTGCCTGAATCGTCATCACAGACTACAGAGAGTACGCAATGTCCTGGGCTAGAGGGAAATTTATGCTTCAGAAATGTTCCTGTTACATGTAGTCAGTTAGTGCGTTGTAAGATATTCTAGGGGAATTTATTTTCCATTTAAACTAATTAAATTTCTGATGTTTGAATGTAACCAGTTAGAGGTTGATATAGAATTCCCAGGGATGGGTTCTTCCTTAACATTCATCACAAATACAGTGATACACTGATTTCTCTTGTGCAGCATGATGATTGTGGAAATATGTATAGAAGAATTACACCTGTTGAACCTATATTGGGTTATTTGTCATCTAGGGCAGGGGTAGGGGAAAGAAGAGGAGAAAAAATTTGGAACACAGGATTTTGTAAGGGTGAATGTTGAAAACTATGCATGTGCTTTGAAAGTAAAAAGCTTTATATATTAAAAAAAAACAAATACAGTGATAGATTAAATAGAACAAACTATAGTTATATCTTCTTTAAAGAATGAATTAGATGTGATGTCTTAATTAGGATGTTGATCTGCTTAAATACTGGGATGTTCCAGGATACTGGATTCATTTTCTTCTGTTGGTAGATGTCAGGAAAAGACTTCCAGGTCCTTCCCAGCTTCCAGGGTCTTCTTTTCTGAGATCACCTTCCATGTAGTTTTGTTTCTATCTTGGATGTACCTAGTTGTTGTTTGTTTGCATTTTATTTTCTTCCTCATTTTTTCACTTTTTGATTTGATTTTTCTTGTGCAACAAGACAATTGTATAAATGTGTGTACATATATTGGATTTAACATATATTTCTACCATGTTTAACATAAAAAAAAGAATGAAAACTCCTTGAGAGCAGGGGTCCATTTTGGCTTTCTTTGTATCCCCCCAGGGCTTAGCACATACATTTTTTGTTCCTTTATGAGCACTTCATAAATGCTGGTTGATTGACCTTCACTGAAGTAGGAAGAGGATTAGAGTGAAAGATGGTAGCTCTTTGTGAAGATCCTGGTACCTTGGAGGACCCAGAGGCCCCATAGCATCCAAGTATGTAGTAATGGAGAAGAAAGTGAATTAGCAATGAGAAACTTCACTCTTATTTGCCTATAAGTTTCACAATAGAATTTTAATGCCTTTCATTTGTTATTTGTTGTTAAAAGTTTTTTTTAACATCAAATATCAGAGAGGAAAAAAATTCTCCTAAAGACAAATGAGTTAAAATTTGGTAACAGATTTCAAAGAAAATTCTAACTCACAAGCCATTATTGTTGTTGTTGTTATTGTTGAGTCGTGTCTGGCTCTGTGGGATCCCATGGATTTTTGTCCTCAGGGTTTTCTTGGTAGAGATACTAGAGTGCTTTGCCATTTTTCCAGTACCAATAAGAAACTGAGGCAATTAGGGGTTAAGGAACTTGCCTAAGTCATACAGCTAGTGAGTATTTGAGGCTGCATTAGAACTCAGATCTTCCTAATCCAAGCTGATTGCTTCTATCCACTAAGTCCAGTGAGCCACAGAACCTATAAATTTTAGGAAATCTTTAGCTCATTGATTGTGTTTGCACCAGGTTTGAAGTTTATGAAACTTGAACCATTTACAAGCATATAGTGAAACTGTTCTCTCTCTCGTTTTCTCATTACCCTCTGCGAGGCTGCTCTGGCCCTAGAGAATCTTGCCTGGTCTAGAAGATCCTAGACAAATAAACTGTCTATTTCTCTCTGTCTCATCTCTCTCTGTCTCATTTCTCTCTCTCTCTCTCTCTCTCTCTCTCTCTCTCTCTCTCTCTCTCTCTCTCTCTCTCTCTCTCCCTCCCTCCCTCCCCACCTCCTTATATATATATATATATGTATATATATATATATATTTTTTAATTTTTTTATTTATATATATATGTATAAAAATAAAAAGAACTGTTCTCTAGGAGGCCCTGAAATAGGCAAGTCCAAAGTATGCAGTAAATACTTGTGGTAGATGTTGTTCAGTTGCTTAAGTTGTGTCCAGCTCTGTCTGATCTATTTGGGGTTTTCTTGGTAGAGATACAGGAGTGGTTTGTTATTTCTTTTTCCAGCCCATTTTACAGAGGAGGAAACTGAGGTAAACAGGGTGAAGTGACTGGCCCAGAGTCACATAGCTAGGAAGTATCTGAGGCCAATTTGAACTCCTAACTCCAGGCCCCACACTCTTATGTACTATGGCTTCGAACTGCCCCATGATTGATATGATGGTCCTGATGTTAGTTGGGAAATTAAGGTATGGGACTGTCCACTGACTAGCCCAAGACATATCTAAACAGTAGTGAAGACTTCATGTCTTCTTTGAGACCAGGTCCCCATTCCCCTCCGCCACTTGTCTTTCAGTGTGGTTCTGCTGGTTTTCACCAAGTCCTGATCTTTTCAAAATGTCCATAAGAAAGAGAAGTTCTTCCTACTGATTCTCTGTGTTAGAAACTTCCCTCTATATCCTACATTAAAGGCAGTTGAGTGTCACTGCCAACTGAAACACTGAGATGAAATCTAAGATTTGGTTAGCATGTTTACAGTTAGAAACCATGAGTCATCTGGTTTGCTATAGTCGTCTCCCATTATCATTGGAGAAGTGATAAAAATATATGCCATTTTCTCTCCATCAAATCATATTCTGTGAGTCTTGTTAATGAAATTGCCCTGAGAAATGACTTGGTTTCTCCCCATGTCCCTGTCTCCTGAGCCAGGTTCAAGCAGAACGAGATGATCTATATTCTAAATTCAGCAAGGCCATCCTAGAAGTACAGCAGAAAACAGGCTTTAAGAATCTGATCCTGGAGCGCAAGCTGATGACCCTCTCGAATGTGATGGAGAGGAAGGAGGTGCAGATGAACGAGATCCTCTCCGCCTCCAATCTTGACCCCGAAGCCCTTGCAGTGGTCTCCCGAAAGCTGGAGGTACAGACTCTTCACTAGAGTTTCTTGGCAATGAAGCAGGACAAAGGGGTTGACCATTGTGCTTCCCCCTAAGATTTAGGCAACCCAACAGCAATTCCCTGTGGCCCTGTTTTTGAGGGCTCACTCCAAACTCAGTCCTGCTCTAGGTATTGCTTTCCTGATCATATCCATGGAAACTTCTTAACCAACTGTGTCTTTTTGACGGTTAATTGATAAGTTAGAAAGGAAGGTCTTAAAAGTCTCTTTGATGGTCTGCTTTTCTCCTGGCTCCACCATGGATAAGCACCGTGGAGAAGAGAGCTGTCAGCTGGCTTTCTGTTGGGATCAGTGCTCCACTTGTGCCTTATTGGTGTGGTGGGGGCTGATCACACAACTAGCCGCATAATGAGACAGCAAATGACATTGACTCAGGTAGGAGCCAGGAGCCCAGAACTTGCCCTCTGTGTTTTAGTCCTTAGTCAAAGGGATTGAAAAGCATGCTTACTAAGAGTCAGAAGACTCCCAGTTCCACTGTCCATAGTTAGGCCAGTCAAGTGTGCTCTGAGGCTCAGTTTCCCCAATGTAAAAGATAATGGAAGTTCAGCAGGACGGTTTCTAAGGCTCCTGTGTAATCCTAGGATTTCACAGAGTGAGCGGCTTCATAGTGCTACCTCAGGAGGTTGCCGACATTGGAACTCTAGGACTGAGTGGGGAGAGACCTATCCCAGGTTTGTAACCTGGGGAAGCCCAGTGTCCAGCTTGCTACTAAGCAGACTCATGGCGCTGTGGGAAAAACCGAGGCAGGCAGCGAGCTGGCAGCTTAGCAACAGCTGCCACATTTCACATGGGGCATTCATAGTCAGGGTTTGATCTTGAGCTTTTGAGTTGCTTATCCCAGAGGCAGATACAGAACTGAACTAGAGGAACAGTGATTTTCCCTGCAGGCCTTCTTGCACTTGACACTTTGAGTTTGTTTTGCTTCCCATGAATAGAGCCTTCACTTCTTTGTGGAGGTGCTTTTCTGTTATCATAACCATTAGAGCTTCCATTTTAGGGTTACTCCTTGATGTAAAATTAACGTGCATATATTTGCTTAACTTTAGTACTCTGTGGGTTTGTTGCTGTGAAAGATGCCCTTAATTTCCTCTGTGGTTTTCTACAAGTGGGCAGGATATCTGCCATCTTCCTGTGCTCATGTCCTTTCCACTAGGCTTGCCCTTGAATCTTTGAAGCCTCCAAAAGTGATGAAGGCAGAGGAAGACACAACATAGTCATTATTCTATGGGACTTATTTGCTGGTCTCTCTCTGCCTCTGCACAAGCTTTACCAACTGTGCATAAGGCTATACAACTTTTGCATTGGATTAGCTGCTGGGAATAACATGCAGGACAAGTGGAGAACTTTCCCCTCTGTGGAGGGCAGATTCTTGCCCCCTCCCATGTTTAGAAAGCAGAATGGAGCTGGTTCTGATGGGAACTTGGAGGCCCTGTGTAGAGCAAAACTATTTGTTTCCTTTGGAGAAAACACAAAACATCTCACTAAATAGGTTCCAATGTTTTATCCTAATCCACTTATTGATAAAGAAAGCCCTGTGTGATAAGAATCTGAATGGAGGCTGAAAAGGGCAGTGTACCACTATTGAAACTCTGCTCAGAAAAATCTAAGTATCAGGGAAAGGAGGAACCTCAAGGGATTAACTGATTATTCCCCTCCTTCCTGGGATTAGGTTTGTGTTTTATTATCAGTTGAGCCATTTTGAAATGCACAGAAGTAGAATGATTTGTCCAAATTCCCCTACTATTCAGTTTGGTGCCTAGAACCTAGAACAGTTCTGCAGTTCCCATTGCCAGGACTCTTCCTGGCTCATGCTGCTCTCAAAGTAAAGAGACCTGGTGGATTAATTAGCTAAAGGAAGCCATCAGAAATAGCATTAGACCAACAAGTGTTGGTATGTAGGGCACATTTACATTTTTGTTTCAGAGTGGAATACAAGCAGGAGGCAAGTCCTGTTCTTGTTAGAAAAAGAAAAAGAAAAAAAAAACCATCCCTTTACTCTGAAACCAGAGTAAAGGGCCAGAGGTCAGAGGCTCCCTGGGCATTGCCTGCTGTGCTTGACTGCCCGTCCATGTCTGAGGTTCTTTTTTTAGTGCATATTTGGGGCTTAGCAGCTCTCTGCTTGTCTCAAGTCTCATCATGGACTTCTTTGATTTCCCTCTTCAGGATGTCCTGGATTCTAAAAACAGCACTATCAAGGACCTGCAGTATGAGCTCGCCCATGTTTGCAAGGTGAGATGGTGACTGGGTACAAGGGCCTTGGGCAGACAAGAGGGAAGGGGCATGGATGCTGGCTGACCATAAAGCATTTGGACCTTCTCTGATGGCACCTTCGCTTTCCAAACCTCCTTCTTAGTCTTACCCAGAATTAGTACTGAGAGCCCTGGCGCCCATGGAGAGGGCATGCTTATAGGGTCTTTGCACACTTCCCACACCACTTTTTGTGTAGATGCTCTGACTTCAGACTATAGGTCTGCTATTTAATAATACCTGGTGACTCCAGACAAGACACATGGCCCTTTGGGATGCATTCTCCTTGTCTAGACTCATCACTCCCCTTTCACCTTCACATGACCTTTTTCTCTTTCAGGGAGGTGTGTGTCATGTCTGCTAAAACTCTGTGGTCTCCATGTACTTATGGGATGGTCACTTACTCTCCTTGAGAGAGGGGACCAGTTCTCCTGGAGCCTCACCCACGGCCACTGGTCTTGTAGAAGCCCTTTTACCAAAAGAGATTTACCAGAAATGAACCATTTTTTCTTTTTTGGATTGCAGTAGGTGACATTTATTAATTAATCTTTATTTCCAAGTTTTGTCTAGCTGCCTCATGCACAGAGATATCAGTAAATAATGGTTTTAAAATAATCATTTTTCCAGGGTCCTGAGTCATCTTCCTTCTGGCTAATCAGCTCCCACACAATTTTCTTCATTTCATCCACATCATTGATTTGGGCTCCTTTGGTGCCCGCCTTAATTAAGTTTCTGGATTTTCTTTCATTTCTACTTTAGTTTTCATTTTTTTCTGCCTCATTCAGGATGCCCTGGCCTATGGTAATATCTTTTATTGTCTTTAGGGGACCTTTAGCCTTTGGTTTTTCTTTTGGAAATGTGCTCTTTAAACCTTATCACCTTTGATTCTCTTCCTGGTCACTTTGGGCCTTAAGCTCTCTCTCCAGGACACAGCCAGCTTTGGGGTCTTCTTCTTCTGTGTCACACTTTAGGAATTGTTGCTCTAGACTTAAAATAATTGGATACAACTGCTCCAGATGCTTTTAACCACTGCTAGTTGGTCCACCGTTTTTCTAATTCTGTTTTTTAGCAGTGAGTGACTTAAGCCCTGGGAATACCAGGCACATGGGGTTGCCTCCTTGCAGCTGGGATGGGAGAGCAGCCTACAGAAATAACTTAGCTCAGATTAAATGTTTAATTCTCTTGGAGCAATGGTGACAGAGGGAACCTCCCTCTTCTGGGTTCGTATGACACCCATTAGAACAACAAATTATAGAAACAATTGATAATTTCATTCAAGAGAATGACAATGAGAGAACATACCAAAATTTGTGAGATGCAGCCAAAGTAGTTCTTAGAAGAAATTTTATATTTCTAGATGCTTACATTAATAAAATAGAGAAAGAGAAGATCAATGATTTGTACATGCAACTAAAAAAGCTAGAAAAAAGAACGAATTAAAAACCCCCAATTAAATACCAAATTAAAATTCTGAAAGTCAAAGAAGAGATGAATAAAACTGAAAGTAAGAAAACTATTGAACTAATAAACAAAACTAAGAGTTGGTTTTATGAAAATACCAATAAAATAGTTGTCTTTGGTTAATTTGACTAGAAAAAGAAAAGAAAACCAAATTACTAGTATCAAAAATGAAAAGGATGAACTTAGCACCAATGAAGAGGAAATTAAAGCAATAATTAAGAGCTATTTTTCCCAATTGTATGCCAATAAATCTGATGGTCAAATGAAATTAATTCCAGTATTATATAAATTATTTGGAAAAATAGGTAAAGGAGGAGTCCTGCCAAATTCTTTTATGAACACAGAAAAGGTGCTGATACCTAAACCAGGAAGGGCCAAAACAGAGAAAGAAAATTGTAGAACAATTTCCCTAATGAATATTGATGCAAAAATCTTAAATAAAATATTAACAAAGAGATTACAGCAACTTATCACCAGGATAATATATTATGACCAAGTGGGATTTATACCAGGAATGCAGAGCTGGTTTAGTATCAGGAAAACTATTGTCATAATTGGCTGTATCAATAATCAAACTAACAGAAATCCTATGATTATATCAATAGATGCAGAAAAAGCATTTGACAAAATAACAACATCCATTCCTATAAAAAGGACTGGAGAACATAGGAATAAATGGAATTTTCTTTAAAATGATAAGTAGCATCTATCTAAAATGCTCAGCAAACATTATATATAATGGGGATAAATTAGAGGCATTCCCAGTAAGATAAGGGGTAAAACAAGGTTACCTCCTATCACCATTACTGTTCAGACTTGTACTAGACATGATAGGTTTAATAATAAGAGAAAAAAAGAAATTAAAGGAATTAGAGTAAGTAATGAGGAAACAAAAGGATCACTCTTTGCAGATAAGATGATATATTTAGAGAATCCCAGAGAGTCAACTAAAAACCACCAGAAACAATTAACAACTTTAGCAAAGTTGCAAGATATAATCAGCATTTCCAAATGTTGTATGACATCTACTGGGTATCACACTGTATGACCCTGTGACCTTGTCATGATGCTTACTCTAAAGGATTTGTTAGGGGTTAAAATGGGCGCCAGCATCCGAATGCAGCATGAGAAGTCTCTGTTTAGGCCAGTCCCTCAGAGTTAGAAAGTCTTGGTTTAAAAGCCCAGTGATGGAGAGCGTATCTGATGTGTGAGGACCAGCCTGGATCAATCAGAGAAGCCCATGACCTTTGGTACCTTTGGGAGGGATTATGGTCTGAATTGATGAAGGCAGTTACCCACATTGATGGAATCTTAGGTCCTGGAAGTGAAATGGAGTGCCCCATGTCAATCTTTTTACCCACCATAATTAGGACTGCACCTGCTGGCTCATTCCCTGGCAGATCCCTCTCATGCCCCCCCCCCCTTGGTTTTGCCAATTCTGCGCTCACATTGCTTCTGTACTTATGGCTCCATCTCAGCCTTCTTTCTTTGCCCCCATTCTAACCTCCTTACCCACCACAGCACCACCAGCCATTGTCTTTAAACTCCCAAACCCTTTTCTCAGCCCCTAATGTTTCCCTGACCCTTTCTGTCTTGTCTTGTTTTCATGCATATTCACTTGATTATCAAACTGTGTCACTTTGGCCCTGTGACTCAGGGCCAGTGGGTCTAGCTCGGTTCCTAGAAACTCCCATTGCCTCTCAACCTTGAGGTCTCATTCCTTATGGCCACCTTGTACATTAACCCAAAGGGAAGCTTGGGGGGGAAATCTGGAACGTTCAATTTCTAATGAAGACTAAATTATTCATTAAGGGAGCCGGAGAGCCACTACTCTTCCTTAGTTCCTCCATTTTGGCCATATCATCCTTCACTTTCCCCACACCCCAGACGCCCCTAAAATCTGGGGGAAAATAAGATAAACATCTGTGTGTGATTTTTTTGACAGTCTGGTAAAAAGTAGAATACTGACCAGGTTTGGGATTACCTGGATATTAGTAATCCAACCTTCCTGTTACGTAAGTGTTGACAATGAACATTGGCTCTATTGCTTTTGAGAGCACACCATCCCCCGTTGAAACGTAGCCAAAGGCTAGGAACAGACAACTTTCAGAAATGTCAGAAATGCCAGCTGACAGCAACTACATGAACAAAGTCCCCAAATCCCTAATAATAAGAGGGATGTAAATGGAAACAATCCAAAGTGTCACCTCTAGGCACATTGGAGGGTCTGCAGGAAGATGGCAACAATATTCAGGACTGGTGGGGCTGTGAATTGGGCCTCCATTCTAGAAAATGATTTGGAGCAGTATTTAAAATGGCCCTGACCCACACAAAGCATTGCTGGGGAAAGACCTCCACGGAGGTCAAAGGTGGAAAGAGAGCCCCATACATACAAAAGTCCTGATAGTAGCACATTGGGGTTAGGTGACTTACCCCAGGGGCACACAACTAGCACTGTTAAGTATCTGAGGCTGGATTTGAACTCAGGGCCACACTCTGTCCAGCCTGTCATCCAGCTGCCCCAGCCCTTCCTAGAGTAGCAAAAAAGTGGGGCAAAAGCGAGTACCCGAGGAATAAATTGTGGTGATTGAATGCCATGGAATATTAGTACAACAGATGGAGTCTGTTTTGCTTGACTAAGTATCTTTGAAACAAGGGTTTGGGTTTTTCTTTTTTAAATGAGAGGAGGAAAAGTCCATCTTTATGGAATGAAAAATAATATTGAGGCAGAAAGAAGGGAATTCAGAGAAACTTGGAAAGACTTGTCTGAACTGTTGTGAAGTGAAGTTAGAACAGCTTGCTTGATGTACTTAATAAAGTAAAAGAAAACAATAAAAAGTTAAAAAAAAAAAAGAAAAGAAAAAGAAAAAGGAGTTCCTAGCTGCTCGGGGCAGTCCCTGGCAGTAACTCTGTCCCTGGGCAGGGACATAGAGGGACAGGAGGTGGCGGGAGCTCAGAACAAGAGCTGCTGCTTAGGCTGGGCCCGGTACCCAGGGACGGCAAGGGAGGGTTCCCTTAGGTTGGGATGGAGGAGCCGCTGGGAGCAGGGAGTAATGTTTAAAAAAGGGGAAAAGCCGCAGTGACGGAAGGAACTCCAGGTGGGTGCCAGCCTCCCGCTGACCTCCCCTGCCCTTCCCTCCCTGCAGGCGCACAATGACTTGCTGCGAACCTATGAAGCCAAGCTCACTGCCTTCGGCATCCCCCTGGACAACATGGGGTTCAAGCCTCTGGAGACCTCGGTGATAGGACAGACCCTGGGACACGGCCCCGCCGGGCTGGTCTCCATGCCAACGTAGCCTGCACCCAGCACGGCCTGCCCTCCCCTCCCCCCCTCCGCCACAGGTCGAGGGGCAGAGGCCTGGCGACGCCTCCAGAGACGATGGCGCCAGCGCGCCCCTTTCATAAACTTAAGGTCGGTTATTTTTCTAAAACTGTATCCTCAGCAGATGGCAAGTTTTTAACTTGTCTCTGTCTCTGCTGTCTCAAGGCTGCATTAAAGTGGGCCCGGGTATAGGAGCGAAACCATGCTGCGTGTTCTTGGTGCCTGCCCCCTGCCCAAGGGTCTGCCCCCTCAGACTCACCTCAGTGCCAGCCTGCCAACCCCCCTTCTCTGTGGCTGTGCCCCCCCCGGGATCTCTGTCCTGGTCCTCAGCAGTCCCCCACCTGCCCGCGGCGGGCCCCGCGGGCAGTTTCTCGGCTCCCCGGGAGGCAGTGAAGGAGCAAGCGTCTCCTGCCGAGAGATCAGCACAGAATTTATTGATCTGTTGGATCGCCCGCTCTCAGCGGTGCGTCGGCAGGGAGCGCCCGGCTCTTGTGGAGAGTGAGGCGGACGGCGCCGGACAGAGCTGGTCTCCTCGGCTCACTCTGGCTCTTGGCTGTCTAGCTTCCTCTGTAGGTGGTGTAGGAGAATGGGCTCAGCAGCAGGGGCACGTGGAGCCTGTGGGCCTCATTTGTGATGGTGAAAACAACCTGAGAGACAGAAGCAGTGGGTGGGCGGGATTCAGGTAGGTGAGTGAGCCCAGGCCCCCCAGAGGGCGGATCCTGAGGGATCGCACCCCCAGTTGTGATCCCTGCCGCGCAGCCCCCCAGGGAGCAGGGACCGCCCTCTGGATGGCTTCTCACGTGAAGGGAGGATTTTAATGGGCTCTGGGTAATCAGGAGCGGGCCCTAGACAGCTGGAGGCAGGCCAGCGGGCGGTGTGGGCTCTGCCCGGCATAGGGGAGTAAGAGATGGGGCAACCCCGGGGAGAGCAGGGCATGGAGAAGTGGGGGAGGGGGGTGGCATGGCACCTTGCCTAACTATCTCAGCATCCTGCGCTCCGCCTTTCTTCTGGGAGTTCAGAGGCCTTTGGTCGTGCACTGCTGGTCAGACGGGCTTTAAAATGCCCCTTAGGCAGATTTTTTTCCTTTTTTGCTTTCTCATTTGAAAAAAAAAAAAGTCTGCCAAGGGAAAACAAGGCAGGCTTCCAGCCCATGAGGCTCTTTTAGACAGGAGTCACTGGGGACAGGTGAGCCTGGAGGGTTCCAGAGAGCTCCGGGGGGATTTAGGGTCATGTGAGAGATGCCATGGGACACAGCGCTGGGCCCAGAGTCAGGGAGATGAATTCTAGTCTAGCCAGCTGATCCCGGGCCAGTCCCTGCCTCAGTTCTTCCATCTGTAAAATGGGCGTGATTAGAGTCCCTGGCTGTGGGGGTGGTCCAGAGGATAAGGTGAGATTCAAGGGCTGCACAAGTGCCAGCGACTCCCCGATTGCAGGGCCGAGCCTGGAGCCCACCACCAACATCCCCCTGAGCCCGGCCCCATCAGCCCTTACCTCCACATAGGGGTAGAAGCTGGTTTGTCCCATCTTTTTCCAGTAACCTTCCGTGTCAAAGAAGAGCTTGTAGGTGCCAGCTGTCATTTGTTCAGGAGTCAGAAGCCCAGGGCAGCGGCCATCAGCATTCGTGTAACTAGGGAAGGGAAAGCAGGAGGGTCAGAAAAGGCAAGGGCTCCCGCCTGGCTCAGGCCACCCCTGTGACTCTCCCCCTCCGGCCGGGACCCTGGGAAGGGGCCTTGAGGGCAGTGGGCAGAGGCCAGCTCCCGGCCCGGGGGAGCTGTCTGAAGCTGGCCCAGCTGTACCCCGGGCAGCCAGCGTTAGCCAAGCTAACCCCCCAAAAACAGTCAGGGATGCTTCCCCTCTTAGTGGTTGACACCTAACCTAAGTATTAATTTTTTATAAACTTGGAACCAAATCGAAGCATTCCCCAAAATGGTGAATTATTTCAGACCCAAAGTGAACTATTCTCTTTTTGAAACTGGAGGTTTGAAACTGAGTCCCGCCCGTCCACTGCTTCTGTCTCTCAGGTTGTTTTCTCTAGAAATTAGAGGACTCAGTTGAGTCCCTGTCCCCCTGTAGCCAAGGATGCTTCCCTCTCTGTCCTGATTGTGCTGGGCAGGGGAAGGGACCGTCCTTGTCCTGTGGAGGCCCTGCTGGAGCCTTGTGCCAGCCATGGGGGGGCCCCCGCCCGTCTCTCAGAAATGACCACTAGAGGGAGATAGCTCACAGATGGAGAAAAGCAAGGGGGACCTTGGAGCCTCTTCCCTTCAAGCCCAGAGCACCCTCATTAGCTCCAGCCCTGTCCTGTGATCATGGGGCCTGAGTAATGGCGAGGGCAAGGATGCACCGGCAATGCTGGGTCCTCCCTCAGCCACAGGAGTCCCTGTAAAGGGCGGGCTTGGGCCTCTGAGGTCCCTTCCTGGCTCTCTAGCCCAGCTTCCAGTTATCCGAAGGCCATGTTGCTGCCCCTTTGGCAGAAAGCTCAGGCTCCTTGGAATGGACTCAGAAAACAGCAGTGACCCCTGAGACCTGAGCTCTCTGCCGCCCACCCCCGGGAGATCCCCACCTGGGGTCCATACAGATGGAGCCTAGAAAAAAGCGAGGGAGGAGCATGGTGGGCATCACCTCCTGCCCCCAGCACAGCTTCCTTTCTCTCCTGTCCCCCTCCTCACACGGGGTGGGCCCCGCTCGCCCCCTCACCTTTTCCTCAGCTCAGTCCAGTGCTGATCCCCCTCTCCGAGCCTGAAGAGGCGCAGGCAGAGACCCTGGGCCGGAAGGCCCGAGGCAGTGTCCAGTACATGTGTGGTCAGGGGGCTGCTCTTCACCTCCATGGCTCGGCTCTGCATAGGGATCAAGGGATGTAGGGAGCAGCCAGGGATGACCGCCCTTCCTGCCGCCCACCCCCCTCCTGGCTACTTCCGCTGCCCCGTGCAAGGGTGTTTGCTGAAAGCAGCCTGGCCTGGGCCGTGGCAATGATTAGGCATCTAATCATTACAGGGCAAACAAGGCCCACCCCTCCCCCCCTTAGTGCACACACTCCCAGGGCCGTAGAGACCTGATACGGTGAGAGTGTTTGCTAAAGTCTGGCTACAAGGGGAGAGAGCCGCCTCCTGAGCTCACAGCCAGGCTGGACGTGGAGCCAGGAGAGATCTGGGTTGGAAACCCACTTCTGCCTGTGGCTGTCTCTGGGACCCTGGCGAGCCACTCCACCTCTAAGCCTCAGTATCCCCCTCTGTAAAATGGGGCTAATAGCACCTGCCTCACAGGGCTGTTGGGAGCAGCAAATGAGGTAACATAAAGCACCCGCAGGGCTCTGCAAAGGGCTTGGGCCCCTGAGCTCCCTTCCGGAGCTCGGCCCGGCTCGTCCTCCCAGGCTCACCCGAGAGGCCCACGGCATCTTCCCTGAGAACAGCGGGCCCTGGGCTGTGGGTGGTGGGTGGGCTTTGAGGTTTATGGAGCCGGTTTATGTTCCCGGAGGAGAAGCAGAGCCCAGGAGGGGGGACGTCTTAAGTGACAGGTTTATAAGGAGACACAGACAGGGGCCCTTGGCCAAGGGCTGGGCTAGCTTGGAGCAGGAGGGAGCCCTCCTCCCGCCCCTTGCCTGTGCCAGCCCCCAGGCTCCTGGGAATCTCCTCCAGCCCTGGGAGGTCCCCCTTACCTTTCTAGAGTGGAGATGTTGCTGGACCAGGTGCAGCCACTGAGCACTCATGGGGCAGGCTATCTATAGTAAACTATGGGAGGATCCCTAGGGTCCTGTCCTGAGAGGGCCTGGCTCTGAATCAGCAGGCCCAGGCACAGAGAGTTCAACTTGGAGGTGGTGCCCCAAGCAGCCTGAGGCCAGAGGGCAGAGGTCATCTCCCCAAACCTTGGCTCTCAGAGAGGAGAGGGAGAGGAAAAGCCTTGATTGGGCTGGGCTTCCCACAGATGGGAGCTTAAAGCATTTCCTGCCCCCTGTACCCCATGAGAGAGAACTCTGGGGGGTCCCATTCCCTGCCCCAGGCAGCTAAGGCCCCTCAGAGTTATTCCTGACATGGCCGCTCCTTCTGGGCCCAAGTCACTCTCTCCCTTCCCCCCTGGCCCAGCCCCTGACATCCTGGCAGCAGGAGCCACTCTTCTACCCACCCAGGTGTGGCCTGCCCTGATGGGGCCCAATGCAGAGGGACGCAGAAGCTTGCAGTGCAGCTGGCCCAGCGGAAGGAAAACCTCTCCGGGGAGGCCTGGGACAGCCAGGAGCTGGCTCCTCCCCAGCTTAGGGCCTGTGGAGGCCAGGGGGAGGGATGCGGCCCAGCCAGTCAGACACAGCCTGAGTCAGGTTAGGCCGGGAGGAGGCCAGGAGAGGCTGGGAGAGGAGCCAGGTGGGAGGCCCGCCCAGCCCCAGCTGCCTCCTCCCCTGCCCCTTCTCTTGGGGACTTCTCATTCTGACGGGCCCTCTGGTAGCCCCCTCCACATACCCCCTTCCTGCTCCAGGCCTTGTGTGCCTCACCCTCATGCGGTTGGTGGTCTCTGGAGGCTGGAGGTTCTGAGGTAAAAGGAGAAAATGAGGGATAAGCAATGAGAACCTAGCCCAGAGCGACATCTGGGAGAAGGGAAGCTTTGGAGAGAATAACAAAGCCCAGAGAGGGGAACCAAGAGCCATGGACTCTTGACTAGGAACCTCTGCCTGATGGCTCTTCTCAGACTGACTGGGGACCCGATCATTAGAACGAGGAAGGGCTTTCCCCAAATGATATCAGATGTGAAGGAACCATTTAGAAACCAGACTGACCAGAGCAGTAGTTCCCATAGACAATGTCTGTTTTCCCCATCCATTTCCTCTTCCCCAAAGATGAAGGTAGCTTTTGATCCACTCCATCTGGTCTGAAATTGTGTCCCGTGGAATATCCTCTAGGGAGCCTTTCTGGGTCTCCCTTTTCCATGTCTATCAGTGATAGCGTCTCAGTTTCAAATCTTGGAGAGGAAGGGGTGTCCCTGATCATAACATCGATACTATGCCTTTGTCCGTTGCCCCAGGTTTTAATTTTGAAATTTCCCGCTATAGACTGAGAACAGTTTGGCCTTTTCCTCTCTGTCCCCTGTCTGTCTCTGCCTACTGGCAGATACCCAAAGACCCCTACATATCACAAATGGATGAAGACCATACTTCAAAACCAGCAATAATTGATAAAAAGAGAATTTAATGGTTGTCCGCCTCTCCAACCTTCCACCCTCCAATTAAGTGAGTGCCCTTGGCTCAGAACTGTCATTCAATTACACCTTGAATTGACCTAAGCGGCGAATATATGTTCACTGTGCCCGGAAGGGAGAGGTATTGGAAGGTCCATCTGAGGTTTGGATTTTCTGGCAGATGTCTCATTTTGGAGTTTCTGGTGTGAGGTCATGATCATCCTTTGTCTGTGGCGAGAAGAAAGCGAAGAAAGACAAGGTAATTATTTGGCATGGTGGGGGGAGACAGAGACGTTTGCTCTTGGAGTCCTACTTAATATTTTTCTTAATATTTAATCAGCGCCCATGAAGCTGAATTTACCTGGAGTAGTTCTTCCCATGGAGAGAGAGAGAGAAAGACAGACAGACAGACAGAGAACCTCATTACCTTTGGTGATTAAAGGTGTCAAATTCTGGCTATATAAAGCTGTGGTAGTGGTTTAATAATAGTTCGTTTTTTATAGTCCTTTTCTTACAAGATGAGGTGGAACCAATCTCTGAGATTTTCTTACAGTTATGTAGGATTCCTTACCATGGACATGATACTGGCTGCTAGAGATCTTTAAAAAAAAATCCTTTTCTATGAATGGCTCTAAGAATTTGGGATAGATTTCTCCCAGAGGGGAAACAGGATCTGAAAGATTTAATAGCATAATAAAGATTTTCCAGGAAATTAAACATATTCACTCACAAGCTAAATATAGTCTTGATCACATTCCAATTTAACTGTCCATGGTTCTCTGGTGCCCAAGTTAGTCTCTTGTAGTCTTTGTATATTTTGGGGTCTGTTCTCTATTCAGAATGTCCAGAGTAGACTACGACCACTTTTTCCAAATTAATGTCCAGCCAGTTGTCTTATAAAATTTCATTCCCAGTAGAATGTAAGCTCCTTGAGGGCAAGAAATGATTTGTTTTGTTTTTAAAGTCTTTGTATCTCTCATGCCCAGAACAGTGCCTTGAATATGTGTTTAATAAATGCTTTTTGAATTAAAATGATTTGAATTGTATCCTTCTGTACCTGAAAAACCACAATTAGCTTAGGGCAATCGTGAGTTATCAGCCTATGGCAAATACATATTTCCATTATACCCTTGACACAAATTTTAACCAAAATGAACTTAGCATTCCCCCATCTTCCCTCATGTCTTCCCACCCTTGTATCAATTTCCCCCATCTGCAATGCCATCTGTCACAATGATGCCCATTCTTCATAGTCCAGCTCAGATGGCACGGCCTCCATGCAATATACCTAAATTCCATGTGCTGGAAATGCCCTTTCTTTCCTCTGAAATATCTAGTAATAACATCGACTTGGGCCCGGCATATGTGCCTCCATTGGCCTCTGGGTGACTCAAGTTTTTGGTTTTTGGAGATTATGGTACTCTATGATTCATAGCTAAAAGAGTATTCATGTCAGGTTCAGAGTTGGGTATCTGGTGGTTTGGAAGAGGTAGGTTTGGGAGGAAAAAACGAGTTCTGATTTGGGCATGTTGCCTCTGAGACGCCTGTGGCCATAGGCAAATCTGCCTCTTCCAAACCACTAGACACCACCATCCTTCCAGTCCCCTAACTAATCCTTACCCCACATATCCAATCAGTCACCGGATCCTAACACTACTTTCCCCATCTCTTGTATCTGGCGGCTGCTTTGTATTCACATGGTCTCCTACCCTAGTTCAGAACCTTTTCACTCTTTCCTGTCTCCCTGCCTCATCTCTCCCATCTGTCCACCCTACAGCTACCATGTTTTCCCTATGGTGTAGATCTGACCATGTTATTTAATACTCTGCAAGCTCGAGTGGCTCCCTGTTTCTCTAGAGCTAAATATATCTTATTCCAACATATAAAGGAACATATAAAATGGTATATGTAAACATATAAAGCAACGCATGAAATGGTATCTATACACATATAAAAAGAACCTATAAATGCTGACAATCCCATCCTCAGCCTGCCTTTCTCATCTAATCTCAATACTCCAGCCAAACCGGATGGCACTCCTGCCGGGCCAGTTCCCCTTACCTGAAATTCACTCCATCTTAGCATCCTTAGTTTCTTTCAAGATACACTTTCAACAGCCTTTTTTCATCTCCCCAACTACTAATGCTTCCTCCCTGAAAATTACCTTATATTTATTTTATACCTATTTTATCCTTAACTAGGTATGTGCTGTTTCTTCTGACAAAAAGTGTTGGCTTCTTGAAGTCAGAAGGGATTTCCATTTTTTTCTTTGTTTCCTCATCGCCCGGCACATAATAGACAATAAATTTTCCCTCCAAATGTCCATCAATTGGGGAATGGCTGAACAAGTTGTTGTATATAATTGTGATGGAATACTCTTATGCTGTAAGAAATGATGAGCCAGGATGCTCAAAGAAAACCTGGACTTACATGAACTGATGCAAAAGGAAATGAGCAGAACCAAGAGAACACTGTACACAATAACAACAATATTGTATGATGATCAGCTGTGAATGACTTAGCTATTTTCAGCAATACAACGATCCAAGACAGTTCTAATTTATGATGAAAAATGCTATCCATCTCCAAAGAATGCTATCCATCCAACTGATGGAGTCTGAGTACAAATTGAAGCACATTTTTTTTAATTTTTCTTGGAGCTTTTTGATCCATGTTATACAACATGACTAACATGGAATATGTTTACATGACTGTACACATATAACCTATATCAAATTGCTTGTTTTCTCAGGGATGGGAGAGGAGAGGAAGGGAAGGCGAGAATATGGAACACCCAAAAAAAATTTAAGTGAATGTTAAAATTTGTTTTTACATGTAATTTGGAAAAAGCAAATTATTCAATTAAAAAAATTCTCTCCATAGTCTTTGTATTTTATGAAATGATGCTGTTCACAAATATCCTTAATAAGAATTTGTAAAAAGTTTTAACATTTAAAGCAAATTTGGTAAGTTGTTTGGTAAGTTTGGTAAGCCTTGCCTACCAAAATTTTAGCAAGAAAATCAAGTATTTGTAGGTTTAATTGATTTGTAGATTCTTTTTTTTCCCTGTCAGTCAGTGGTTTGCATTATTAGTTAAGCTTCTTTTCAAAATGGTAATGGTCCATATGGATATCTGTTTCTTACATTTCCCCTTTTGCACAAAAAATATAACAGCTTTTTTGTGTGTGGCAAGGAATCGAAAACTAAATGATTTGAACAAATTATTTTATATGAATTGATGAATGGAATATTTTTCTCCTGTATGAAATGACAAAAATATATTGTTTCAGAGAAACCTAGGAAGATTGTAAATGGAAGAACAATTTATGCAAGAATATTTTAAAGACATTTTCAAAAGACTTAAAACTCCAAGAAAAAACATGATTCCAAGGGATTGATGATGAAGAAGTTATTTAATTAACAGAGAGGTCATAGATTCAGGATGCAGAATGAGACATATTTTTGGACATGGGCAAAGCAGAAATTTGTTTTGTTTGCATATTTTTTTTACAAAGATTTTGTTTTTCTTTTTTTCAGATTGGGGCAGAGAAGGCTTGAAGATGAAAAAAAATTTTATTAATTAAAAAAGAAAACTGTTGTTCATATGTAGACATGGTTTCTATATCATCTAAAAGTCTGCAAATTCATTTCTTGATCCTAAATCATGTTTCCCAACCTGGTTTTTGTGGGGTATTTTTTTTGGGGGGGAAGCATCCTCTCCTATACTCATCTTTGCACTGACGTCAATAAGTATTTAAATATATATTGTACATTCCTTCCAGATCAAGACTTTCCTTATCACAGTTTTGATCTATTGCAGGTTGGTTAAATAAAAATAGGAATTTGGGGAGAGTTTTGTGGAAGCCACAGCTGACACATGCAAACCAGCAAATGACTCAGAAAAAGTTTAGAAACTCAGAAATGCATAAAATATATGTATAGTATTATATAATATCAACATATTTAACCTATTAATACCATAGCAATTCAGACTTCTCTGGGACAAAAAGAAAGGTCAAAAAATTGTATACAGATTTTCCAGATAATGGGGGTGCTGTACTCTTAACTCCAAAATGTGGAAGGGATAATTATTGATTTAAATTGAAGATTTTTATTAAGTCCTTTATAGAATTTCTCTTCTGTCATGTATAAACGGTAGTTATTGAGTAGGAGGCTTGCTTTTTCTTATATTTATCTTAAGCATTATAAGATAAGATGACCCATGAAATTACTCTTGTCTTTAGATACATGGTTAAAAACCATTCCCTTTATTTGCCTGTACAAGAGAACCTTTTAGTCTAGTCTAGTCTAGTAAGAATATTTAGATATTGACAAATTAAGGAAAAACCTGACAGATTAAAGCAAGAACAATAGTGTATCCCTGTGGAGGCAGCTTGATGTAATGGAGAGACCACTGAACTTAGATGACCTGGACATCAAGGGCTGCCATTTTATTTAGAATATATGTTAATATTGGTATAGATATTATGTAGATATGGATATTGGTATAAATATTATGGATATGCTAATTTATTTGCTATGTAAGTAAGTCTTTAGTATTTTATTTACTATGTATAAAGTATGTATATATATATATACATATATATATACACACCTCTTATTTAGTATTTAGTTTATTATATATATATACATATTTGGTCACACACATGTATCAGTTTATATATTTGAGATATATCCTTAGATATACACATGCCAGTTTATTTAGAATTAAGTAATATTTAATTTATTATGTATATATTTAGTATATATGTTGTATATTTATTTTATTTTATGTATGTATTTATATTTGGTCACACACATATATCAGTTTATATATTTGAGATATATTCTTAGATATACATATGCCAGTTTATTTAGGATTTACATATTACTTAATTTATCGTGCACCTCTTGTCAATCTGTGTATCAAGTTTAGTGTCAGTTAGCATTTTAAAGGTACATTGCTCCCCACAACCACCAGGGGGAGGGATAAGGCAAGCAAGGAAGCGAGGTGAGCTCAGGCCTGGGAGTTTTCCCAGCCATCTGCCCAGGCTCAGGAGGATGTTTGGATTCCAAGATATTAGACATTGGCTTTTGCCTTGACTCTGCTCTTGCAGACACTTTGCCATCTACTCCTCTGCAGCAGTTACCTAAATCCCCCCAGGCACAGGCCCTCAGTCAGCAGGGATGATGAAGTCAGTCTAACCGCTGACAACTTGTTCCCACACATCCCAGGTTTGGTCTCGGTTTTCCCAGAAGCTCCTGAGCTCAGGGCAGGGGATGCTGCTGCCTCCTTGCTCCCCTTCCTTCTGCATCCTTTCATTCCTGCTTCCAGCCCAAGGTGCTCCAGTCTAGTAAAGGCTTCTTTTTGATCTGGTGTGATCCGGGATGGTCATTCAATCTCTCTGGGCTCCAAACTAAGGCATTGGGTTGGTGATCTCTGAGCCCTAAATCCAAGATGCTGAACGAAAGTCGAGTCTATCCCTCATGGACTGCAGAAGGCCATCTTTGAACACCAGTATTCTCCTCGAATGCAATCATCCTTGGGAACCATGCAATACTGCTATTTTAGAAGAATAAAGGCATTGTTGTTCAGTATTTTATTAAGCATTTACTATATACAAGGAATTGTTGTACATATTAGAGATACAAAAAGATAAAAGTGCAATAGTTCCTTAACTCCGGAAGCTTTTGTTCTAATGAAGAAGGCAATATATTTGTAGGTATAATACATTTAAAATGAATCTAATAAGGTAATTATAGGGGACAGAGATCATTAATGGGGAGAAGGGCAGGGAGAGTTAGGAAAGGTGTCCTATAAAATGTGATGCTTCTATTGAGTCTTTAAGGAACTCAGAATGGGGCAGTAAGGTGGCACAGGGCATAAAGCACCAGGCCAAGGGTCAGGAAGGATCTAAGTTTAGTCTTTTCTCTCTCTCTCTCTCTCTCTCTCTCTCTTTCTTTCTCTCTTTTTTTCTGAGGTAATTGGGGTTAAGTGGGGGGATCTATCTAAGTTTAAATGCAGCTGTAAGACACTTACAACCTGATGACCCTAGGCAAGTCACTTAACCCTGATTGCATGGAAAAAAATTCCTAGAGGTAGAGATGAATTCTAGCATTCCAGGAATGGAGGATCCCCAGTACAAAAAGTACCAAGAATAGGAGCTAGGGTGTCCTGGGTGCAGAACAACAGGAAGGCAGTATGTCAGAATTGTGTTCATAGAGTGGAGCAAAGTGTAAGAAAACCAAAAAGTGAAACCATAAAAAAGCTTTAATGTCCAAAGGGGCTTACATCTGATCCTTGAGGCAGTAGAAGCTACTGGACTTTGTTGAACAAGGTTACATAGTCAGACCTGTGCTTTGGGAAAATGATTTTGGCAGTTGTATGGAGGATGGAATGGAGGAAGAGTTTGATGAAAGAGACCAAATAGGTTATTCTAATAGTCCAGGAGGATGGTTGCAGGGTAAATGGATAATCAGGGATATATTGAAGAGAAGGAGAAACCCCAAGTTAGCCCAATAACAATAGAAAAATTAAAAATTAAAAAATTAAATGTGCCATATTGTTATATTGAAAGTACTCAAAGAAGAGCTTAAAAGATGCCATCGGATCATGTATGGTCACTAAAATTGGGTCCATCTTGTAGTGAGAACAAAATATAATAAATGAACAGCATGGGTGCTATATTGGATTCCATAATAAGTTTAAAAAATCAAACTTGCTGTTGGGTAGATAATCTATGGGATATTTATTTTAAGACATGAACAAGAATTGGAGAGGTGTTATGGAAAAAAATATTGAATCAGGGTCAGAAAAGACTTTGATTCTAGTCTAAACACGTCACAATTGCTTCAATTATTGGTTATTTGTAACTACCAAGGTACTAACCCTATCTTCCAGAGTTACTGTGAGCAAAGTACTTTATAAACCTTAAAATATTATGGGTTATTGTTGGGGAGGAATGATGATACACTCTCCATTCTTCTCATCGGGAGCAATAAGCCACATTTCTGCCCTTTGGATGACAGAGGTTAGTTTGAGGTAAAGCTTTAATTGGTTAAAATTCTTGGCCCAATCCATGAAGGCCATCGCTTTCAGTCTAGAAAAGCACAGAGAAAACACCTGAGCTCAGCAATTATGGCTTGTCCTGGAGCCTGACGGGAAATCTGCTGTTCCTGCTATTTCCTTTCCCTCTCACCTATTTCCAGCCCTCAGGGTTTTAAGATTCCCTTCCCAGATTTCAGAAGATGATTCAAATGGTCTGGCCTCTGGAAGATGGAGAGACTTCTATGTAGCACCATTTATGGAGTGTTTGCTGTATGGAGAAGCCTATGGCGAATGGTTTCATTGTGAAGGGATGGTCTCCAACCTTCTCTCCACCAGAGGCTGGGTGTGTGAATGGGCACCTGGGGGTGATGATGGCACTAGGAGGACAGTGGGAGGGCAAAGTCACTCCCCCTGAAACCTGAGAAGGTTCCCTTCTCCGGGGAACACTATAGCCAGCATTGTCCTTAGCTTGTTCCCAGTGCCTTTAGGGCCTGGGGGAAGAAAAGGGAGGAGAAAGGAAGAGGTCTGAGTCATCCTATTTGTTTCAGGAATAACTGATTCTTTTCTTTCCAGAGCTTGTTTGGTTGAAATTGTCAATCTCCATCTTCATGTGCTTTCTAGTGGGATGGTTAATCTTTGCTTCCAACTTTAGGACGGTCACTTTCACACTCTGGGTCTCAGTTTGCTCATCTGTAGATGATCCTTGAGTACTGTTCAGCTCTCAGGGTTTATGATTCTAAAGCCACATGGATAGCAAAGCTTTTGTTTTCCCCCGCCTGTGGCAATGCCAAGGAAATACTTGGCACACCCCTGTTCCCACTCCCATCCGCCTATTCCAAATGGCATAGGAAGCAGCCTTGGTTAATTTGAAGAGCCAAATTCAGTTGGAGGCCAAGGCTCTTTCAAGAGGCAGTAAACTTTTAATAAGTCCTACCATGTGCCAAGAACTGTGCTTAAAAATATTAAGAAAGGACAGCCCCTGTTGTCTAGGAATTTATGATGAAATGGGGGACACACGGAGACAAGGCGGGTTATAGGTTATAGGTTATAGGATCGTAATAGCTGAAAGGGACCTCAAAGTCCATCTAGTCCAATGCCTTTACTCTGCAAGGAAACTGAAGAACAAAGAAATTGTGATTTTCCTTCTATCACACAGGCTGTCAGAGGCAACACCCGAACCCAGTTCCTCTGAGTCAGTTAGAGCCGGTACTTGTTCCCCTATAATGATTAAAAGTACCAGATACAGACTTATGAATACTGTCTGTATACTGAGGGAGAGAGCTTGTAAGCTCTGGGACCATGCACACCTAACTTGGTATTGCTCTTGGATATATAGAAGCAGAATGTGTCTGGCCACTGGAAATGGTTCCTTTAAGGCTAGAACTTAGCCCATCAATAAACATTTATTAAGCACAGTTATTTGCCAGAAACTCTGCTAAATGCTGGGCAAAAGACCACACAAAATCTAATGGAGGTGAACAGAAATGAGCTCCAGAATGGGCCCCCCTCGTTTGACATTGCATTCACATCTAGAGGCAGTAAGGTTAAGGGTCTCCACCAAGATGAGGGAACTCTGGAAGACATCCCACGGCTATGGGACTGACCCCTGAGTGGGACAGCTTTAAACCAAGAGTGGGAGAAGAAAGCTAAGGATCTTCAGGCAGAAAAAGGACCAGTGGGCCTAGGAACCCCAAGGAGACGTGGCATCCCCTTGACATCTTCTGGGAGCTTTGGAGAACTGTGGGCAGACCTGCTGGCTATACAGCTGGCCTGACAAAGAATGATTATCTCTGCTCCTCAGTAGGAGACATACTATGGACAGCAGGGTGCTTTAAGGAAGAGACTGAGGCTTCTGGGAGAGCACTGACCATAAGTGGGTGCCATTGTTTTCCAGATACTCTCTGTGAGCTGGTTTGTTTTCTTTGACTTGTACATAAGACCATTCTTTGAGTCTTGGGAACTTTGCTTCTGAAGGGCTTGAGGACAGCACAGCTGTTGGTACAGATAATGAAGTTCCAAGATTATCTGGATGGAGGCGGTGTGCCAGAGAAGCGAGAAATTCCCCAAGTGAATTTAGAGACTTCTCATCACGTGGGAAGAGACTGCTGTCCTTTGGTGGGAGCCGTGATCTTCAGCCATTCAGATCTCTGCTGGTCTGAGAGTAGCCACAGAGCATGCTCTGGAGTCTGATGGAGAGTAATCCACACTTCCACACTCCAAAGAACATTTCTAGAGTGTATTCTGTGCAAAACGCCATAGGGACATCAAGACACCTAGAAACGATCTCTAACTTTGCTTTTAATTCTATGTCTCTAATTCTAAACCTCTAAATTTGCTTTAAATTCTATGATTTCTAGATGGTGCAGACCTTATTCTCAAAGATTCCACCACTGAGGGAAAGACATACACCCAAATAAGTACATTTCTAGGATTTATTTGGTATAAAATGCCATAGGGGCACCGAGAAACTTGATCTCTAACTTTCCTTTTACCTTTAAATTGCATGATTCCAAGATGGAGGGGACCTTATCCCCAAACATTCCACCACTGGAGGAAAGACATCCACCTAAATAAGTACGAAGCAAGGGAATAAGTATGAAAAATGCAAAGGAGAAGTCTGATTAAGTCTGTGAGCATTTCGAGGCAGGAAAGATCAATTGCACTTGAAAAAATCAGGGAGGGCTTCATGGAAGAGGTAGCAATTAGTTGGGCCATGAAGGAAGGAAAGAGTGTCAACAGATAGAGACGGGAGAGGTATGGAGGACTCTGTCCCCACTGAGAGCAGAAGTTGGAGAACTAGTTATCCAGTCTGGCTGAATGAAAAAGTATACAGAGGGATGAAAGTATGGGATAAGGTTGTTAAGATAAAATAGAGCCAGATTGTGGAAGGCCTTAAATGCCAAGACCAGCTTATACTTTATTTGCAGACGTTATCAGGCGCCACTGGTAGCCTAGTTATTTACTAGAAAGGCAATATGGAAGATAGCAGAGTGGCAGGAAGAATTGCAATGAGCTCCCCTCTACTCACTTGCTCCCAACTCCTCCAAACATATCTAGAAAATATTGCAGACTGAGTCCTGATTCAAGCAAGCAAGAGTCACAGGGAGCTGCCTTTCTAATCTGGGAAAGCATCAGGACATGGAGACGTTTATGGGCACCTGGGGAGGGGACACTTGAGGAGAATTCCAGTGTCTAGGGACTGTGCCCAAGGGTAAAATGAGATCCTTTTACATTCATAATGGGACACCATTGCAGGAACAGCTGGCAGCTACTACTCTGTCCTGGGTCAGAGATAGAGGATGGACAACAGAGGCAATCTGTGATATTGTAGGGTAAGAAGCAACTGGGGAGGAGGGAAGGGGGTCCTAGGTGAGACAAGTCCAGAAGCAAACAGCATCTGTGTGGCTCAGACCCCAGGAGCAGAGCAGGATCTCAGTTCTAGCTTCTAGCCCCATCTGAAGAGGGAATAACCAAGGCAGGAATCCCAGACTAAAGGAGAGCCTTCAGTTCTGTCACTTAGAACCAAGGGAACTTTCCAGCTGGCTGATGGATATTGAGTCTAGCAGCATGTAGGTGGCAAAGTGAATAGAGTGCTGGACTTGGAACCAGAAAGACATCCTCGTGAGTTCAAATCAGTCTCACACACTTACTGGCTGTGGGATCCTGACCAAGTCACTTGACCCTGTTTGCCTCAGTTTCCTCATCTGTGAAATGGCCTGGAGAAGAAAATAGCAAACTTGTCTCTGTTAAGATAACCCCAAAGAAGGGAGTTGCTTAGACCCAAACTCAGGACAAAAACTTGCAGAGATAAGACCATCAACTTTGAGCTGAAACAGACCACTTTGGAGTACTGAAAGCTTGCCAGTCCCAAGCTAAAGCTGTCTCTGAGATCCTGGAATAACACAACACTCAATGCCTCCAAGAAAACATCAACAGGGTTGGTCCAATCCTTCTCTCCAGAGGGATACAGAGTCTAGCCCTAAAATAAGACCGAAGTCAAGAAGTGGGCTGGAAAAATGAGGGAGCAAAAATAAAATCCTCCATAAAAAGCTGTTATGGTGACTCAAGACCTAAACCCAGAAGAAGAAAATGATTACAAATCACTCACAAGTAAAGCTTAAAAGCAAAACATATCTTGGGCACAAATTCAACCAGAATTTCTGGAAGAAATAAAGCAAGAGTAAAATATTTGCATGTAAAGAAATGAGAAGATCCCTCCAACCCAATCCTTTATAGAAATAGGATGTAGGTGTGGCACATTGCACATTTTTAGAGTTCAATGCATTGATCAATGTGTTGATTTCCTGTTTTTTTTATTGTCTTTAAAAAATACTGCTTGTTAGGGGCAGCTAGGTGACAGCTGTGTGACCCTGGGCAAGTCACTTAACCCCAATTGCCTCAGCAAAAAGCAAAAAAAAAAAAAAAAAAAATACTGCTTGTTATATGGGATGGCTCTCTGACAGAAGTAGAGGAAGAATACTGAAGGAAACTATAATGATGTAAAAAAAATCATTAACAATTTTTAAATGTTTTTTTCTAAGGAAACACCACAATCTTTTATATTCTACTTTCCCCCTGGGCCTGTATCCCTAGGAATAAACGATGCCTTGGGGAAGCAGGAGCCTCTCAGATAGCCCTGTGGCCCATTTCTAGTCATCAGGCATCTCCAGTGAGAGGTGGGCCATTGCCAGCAGCTCACCCTCCACTAGCAGCCCCACTATCAGCAATTGTATCTTCTCCTACTGCCCTTGAGGTGGCCAAATTTGATGCCCCAGATGGCTACCATGACATACAGTGGGAGTATCAGTGGGCTCAGCTGTTGGCCAAACTCTTGGTCATAGCATTACTGGTGGCTTCGGTGGCCTTTCGAGGCCTAACATCACTTATTAGGAATCCCGAATAACTCATACAGGGTACCACCAGCAACTGTAATTCAACCCCTGATATTACAAGATGAAGCAATTCTTAGAGTGAATGCAGAATCAGGATGATGTCAAACTATTTGAGATATTCAGTGAGATGCTGAACTAATGTAGATTTGTAAATGATTAGCCTAATTAAGACCTTCAAAAGGAAAACTGGAAAAATCAACTCTGAAGATCAAGCTAATATAGCATAATTCATAATTGATAGTAAAATGATAAAGAAATCTGAAATCACCAAAACAAAATTTAATAAATAAAATGAGAGGTTAAATAAAAAAAATGAAAATGAAATGAGAGCCCTAAAAGAAAGAATGAGAAAAAGAATTAATATGAAATGATTTGTGATGGAAAATGTCATCCACATCCAGAGAAAACCTCCATAGTTAAATGCAAATTGAAGGGGGCACCTAGGTGGCACAGTGGATAGAGCACCAGCCCTGAAGTTAGGAGGACCTGAGTTCAAATCTGGTCTCAGACATTTAACATTCCCTAGCTGTGTGACCCTGGGCAAGTCACTTAACCCCATTTGCCTCAGCAAAAAGAAAAAAAAATGCAAATTGAAGCATAATAGTTCCACCTTTTTATTTTGTTTTTTTTTTCTTTTTCATGATTTTTCCATTTCTCTCACAACATGAATTATATAGAAATATGTTTAATATGATTATACACGTAGAACCTATACTGGATTGCTTGCTGTCTTGGAGAGGAGGAAAGAGGGAGAAAATTTTGGAACTCAAAATTTAAGAAAAATGAATGTTGAAAATTCTTTTTACAAATATTTTGGGGGAAATACCATTAAGTAAAAATAATTTTTACTAAAGCTTTTTATTTTCAAAACATATGGATAGATAATTTTCAACATTCATCTTTGCAAAATCTTGCATTCCAAATTTTTTCCCTCCTTCCCCCATCCCTTCCCATAGATGACAAGTAGTCCAGTATGTATTGATCATGTGCAGTTCTGTACATATTTCCACAATTATCATGCTACACAAGAAAAATTAAATAAAGAAGGGAAAAATCAGATAAAGGTAAAAAAAATGAAAGCAAACAACAAAAAGAATGAGAATTCTATGTCTTAAAAACCACACTGTTCCCATAGTCCTCTTTCTGGGTGCAGATGGCTCTCTCCATCACAAGACCATTGGAACTGGCCTGAATCATCTCATTGTTGAAAAGAGCCACATCCATCAGAATTGATCATCGTATAATCTTGCTGCTGTTTTGTGATCTCTTTGGGATACAAGCGCCACAGAAACACTGCTGGATCAAAGAGCCAGCACAGTTTGATAGCCCTTTGGACATAGTTCCATATCACTCTCCAGAATGGTTGGATCAGTTTACAACTCCACCAACAATGTATTAGTGTTCCAGTTTCCTTCCCCACATCCCGTCCAACATTCATCATTATCTTTTCCTATCATCTTAGCCAATCCAAGAGGTATGTAGTGGTACCTCAGAGTTGTCTTAATTGCAAAGAAATTTTTAAAAAGGGAA
>JAJPUD010005404.1:48393-159812 GCA_023553655.1 Myrmecobius fasciatus
GTATGAATCCTTACCCAAGCAACAAACTCCCTGAAAATTAGAAATAGAAACCAATGACTTTATAAGACAACAAGAAATATTAAAAGCAAAGTTAAAAACCATGTAAGGTATCTCAAAGCAAAAATAACTGACCTGGAAAGCAGGACAGAGAGAGAAAAAAAGAATCATCAGGATACTTGAATGCCATGACCATTCAATACCTGAATGTCAAAATAAGAAACAAGGCATCCTATTTCAAGAAATCTCAAAACTGTCCACATCTCTTAGAACCAGAGGGCAAAGCAGAAACAGAAGGAATCCACTGGTTACTATATAAAAGGAACCCCCAAATTAAAAATTCTCGGAACTTTATAGCCAAAATCCAGAGTCTCCAGGTCAAAGGAAAAAATACTGCAAATTGCTAGAAAGAATTCAAGTTTTGAGGAGTTACGGGATTAGCCACAGGATCCTGAAATCATAAAAGATTTAGCAGCTACCACCATAAAGTCACAGAGAACCTGGAATATGATCTTGCAGAAAATAAAATATATGGGCTTATAGCCAAGAATAACTTACCTATCAAAATGAATTTCCCCTACTTGTTAGAAATGAAGAAAACAATAAAAATGTAAACACAATTATAAAGGATAATAAGGATAAACTGCTTAAGTTCTAATATGGTAAAGTGATGCATGTATCCCCTTTGAACCCTCCCTATCATCATCTGGGGTCATAGAGGAAATCTAATTAGATTCAACACCTGAGTAATAATTCTGTTATATCTTGATGATTTTGAGGAAAGAAAAAGAGAAGAAAGAGGAATCAGTTGGGGGAGGAAGGACAAAGGAAAGGAAGGTTAGGAAACATTATCTCATATAATTAGGTTGCTCAAGTAGAAATTTAAATAAACAAGGAGGAGAGAGTAAAAGGGAGCAGCTGACACTTGAACCTCATTCTCATATAAACTGAACTAAGGAAGAAAGAATGCACATTTACACACAGTTGGGTTCAGAAATACTTTTCATTCAACAAGGAAATAGGAGGGAAAGGGGAGAAGGGAGGAGGGAAAATTAGTCAATAAGAATTTGTTTTAGCAAATGCCAAGCACTGTGTTAAACACTGGGGATACAAAAAATTAGGAAAATAGAGTGGGGAGGGATTAAACTTAAGGAAAATAAACTCAAACTAAACATATACAAAAACAATTTATTTTGAAGTAGGAAGAATGGGAAACTGAACAGGTACCTATAAATTGGGGGTATGTTTAATGAGTTACGGTATATGAATGTGATGGAATACATTATACTATATGAAATGTATATAAAGGGTATAGTTTCAGAGAAACTTGGGGAGACTTGTATGAAATAATACAGACTGAACAGAACCAGGAGAGCAATTTGTAGAAAGACAACAATATGAAAAGGCAAACAATTTTGAAAGAATTAGCAATTCTGTTCAGCATAATGATTAGTCATAATTTCAGAAGACTTATACCTCCTGATAAAGAGGTGGACTAATAACGCAGAATGACACATATTTTCTTGGATAGGACCAATGCAGAAAAAAAATATTTTGGGGGGGCTTAACTATGCTTGTTTATAACAGTATACAACAAAGGGGCTTTGTTTTTGTTCTTAACTGGGAGTAGGAGGTTATGCTGGGAGGAAGAGAAAGTGAATTCTTGCTGATAAAAAAAAATTAATTTAATTTAAAAAAAAAGAAATATGGTCAGAACAAGTGCTTTAGGAAAGTTAGTCAGTGAGATTGTGGAGGCCAACAGATTGGAGGTGGAGGTGAAGGAGAGATTGGGTGAAAAACTGAAAATAGGCTTGGGCCTAAGTATGAAGGAAATCTGGAGTTTCTGAGATGATATCAGCATCAGGGACTTTTCTCATTGTGCCTGAAGGGCCATTAGGGCCACTATCACTTTCACCCCTGAGTTGAGTGGGCACTCAAATCAAGGAAAACTTTATTTTTTTTTCTTTTTTTTAAGCTTTTTATTTTCAAAACATATGCAAGGATAATTTTTCAACATTAACTTTTGCATAGCCTTGTGTTTCAGATCTTCTCCTCCTTCCTTCCACCCTTGTCCCTAGATAATAAGCAATCCAATATATATATTACACATGTTAAAATATATGTTAAATCCAATATATGTAAACATATTTATACAATTATCTTGCTGCACAAGAAAAATCAAATCAAAAAGGAAAGAAAGTGAATGAGAAAACAAAATGCAAGTGAACAACAACAAAAAGAGTGAGAATGCTGTGTTGTGAACCACACTCAATTTCCATAGTCCTCTCTCTGAGTGCAGATGGCTCTCTTCATCACAAAATCATTGGAACTGGCATCAATCATCTTATTGTTGGAAAGAGCTGAGCCTATCTCAGTTGATCACCACATAATCTTATTGCCGTGTATAATGATCTCCTGGTTCTGCTGATTTCACTCAGCATCAGCTCATGCAAGTCTCTCCAGGCCTCTCTGAAATCATCTTGTTGGTCATTTCTTACAGAACAATAATATTCTATAACATTCATATACTATAATTTATTCAGCCATTCTCCAATTGATGGGCATCCATTCAGTTTCCAGTTTCTAGCCACTACAAAAAGGGCTGCCACAAACATTCTTGCACATGTGGGGCCCTTTCCTTCCTTTAAGATCTGTTTGGGATATAAGCCCAATAGAAACATTGCTGGGTCAAAGGGTATGCACAGTTTGATAACTTTTTGGGCAGAGTTCCAAATTGCTCTCCAGAATGGTTGGATCCATTCACAGTTGCACCAACAAGCTACTATTATTATTTTAAAAACGCAAAAAACAAAGATGTGCCCTGTTTTGTACAATACATACTACTGAAGAGTTGTTTGTAAATCTGATATCTGAAATACACAGGAGGAACAAGCTATTGAAGAAAATCAGTCCTCTTATAAAGTAAATAACCAGTCCTTAATTTATCTCTCTTGTGGATATTGTTTATGTGAATATTGGCTGATTGGTTTAAAATAAGGCACAGGTGTTGCAGACTGACTAACCTGCCTGTGCTAGGAAACTAGGGATGAGCTCCCATCTCTTTCCTGTGCCAAGAATTTTCCATCTGCCCTCCAAGGTACGCAGGTTAGGTTGGTGGCCATCCTACTTTTTTGATCTCTACATATAAAGAGAATTCCAGCTATAATCTCCTTAAAATTATCTTTCCTCATTTTAAAAGTAAAGAAATTAAGGCAGGGAGAAATCATGCCTCTGGCTTCTACTTCCAGTCCCAGTGACCCAGCATTGTGAAATCGGAGGGGGCCCAGCATCTGCCAAAACCTGGAGTTACCTGATGTCCATGAAAGGGAAAGGGCATCCCTTGTGACATCTGTCAGACAAGCATTGAAAAGTTTGGTTTTATTTTAATTTTTTAAAAAGTTTTTTTTAGGATCATTGATTTAGAGCTGGAAAGTTCATCTAATTTTTACAGATATTTTACAGAAATTTTACAGAAAACTGAGACCAAAAAAAGAGAAATGACTTTCCCAGTCACAAAATAGTAAATGATGAGACACAATGCATAAAGTACTGGCCCTGGAGTCAGGAGGATTTGATTTCAAATCCAATCTTAGATGCTTACTAGCTATGTGACCCTGGGCAAGTGTTTTAACTCCAATTGCCTCTAAAAAAAATAAAAGAATAATAAGTGACACAGGTAAAGTTTGAACCCAGGTCCTATAATTTAGTCCCAGGACTAAATCTTGAAATATTTCTATGGTACTTCTTCACCTCCTCCCAACCTGAGGTCCCTTTTCCCTCATTTCTCCTCAGGAACTTGAGGGGAGGGAAAAAAGCTTTATACTAAATGATATTAAAGATAATAGTTTTTTTTGTTTTTGTTTTTGTTTTTTTGCTGTAGAGTACTTCATTTTACTATCAAATATTAGATTTGCATGTGTAGTTTTTTTGAAAGTTTCTTATTCTTTATCTTCTCATGCCCATAATTTTTGAATTCCTCTCTCTTTAGTAACCTTTAGCAAGCCTTCAGACAGGAGCATTGCTAGGGACAGACAGGAAGAGGGGCTGCCTTTGGGTAGAGATGAACTGGGGCTGAGCCATACCACCCACTTCCTGGACAATTCCTGCCTCCCCTTAGGGAGAAGTGCTAGGGAGGCAAGAGACAAAATTCATCTTAGGGGATGAGAAGGTGGGTGACCAGAGAGAATGTGAACATGCTGGGGATGCTCCCTCCCTCCCTTTGTTATACTGCAAGTAAAGTTACTGTTTTCTGACCTTTTAAATATTGAAAATACCCACCTACCCCTAGAAATTAAATGGGAGGGAGGAGGAAGAGAGAGTGAAGAAAGAGGTGAGAGGAGATCAAGAGTGAGAGAGGAGAGGAAAGGAGAGGAAAGGAGAGGAAAGAGAGACAAAGACAGAGAGAAACAGAGACAAAAACAGAGAGAAACAAAGACAAAAACAAAGTGAGGAGACAGACACAGAGGAGAGAGAGAGAGAAAGAGAGAGAGAGAGAGAGAGAGAGAGAGAGAGAGAGAGAGAGAGAGAGAGAGAGAGAGAGAGAGAGAGAGAGAGAGGGGAGAGAGAAGCAGAAAGAGGTAAGAGAGGAGATCAAGAGTGAGAGATGAGAGAAAAGAAAAGAGAAAAGGAGAGAGGAGAGGACAGGAAAGAGAGACAAGGACAGAGAGAAACAGAGAGACAAAGACAAAGAGGAGACAGACACAGACACAGGAGAGACAGACAGACAGACAGAAACAGAGAGACAGAAAGAAACAGAAGACAGAGACAGAGAAGAGATAGAGGCAAAACAGATGAGAGACGGAGACAAACAAAGAGGCAGTCAGAGACAGAAACAGAGAGAGAAATAGAGAGAAACAGACAGAATCAGAGACAGAGAGAAACAAAGAGAGACAAAGACAGACAGAGAGAGATGCTGAGAAATAAAGAGAAGACAGACGGGGGGGAGAGGAAGAGAGGGAGAGAGAGAGAAAGGGAGCAAGACAGAGAGGTAGGAGAGAGAGAGAGAGAGAGAGAGAGAGAGAGGAGAGAGGAGAGAGAGAAAGAGAGAGAGAGAGGGAGGGAGGGAGAGAAGGAAAAAGAGAAGGATGGAGGGAGAGACAGAGACAGAGAGAAGACAGAGGCAGAGAAGAGACAGAGACAGAAACAGAAACAGACAGAAGACAGAGAAGAGAGAGAAAGACCAAACAGATGAGAAACAGAGAGAGACAGAGACAAAGAGACAGAGAGAGAAATAGAGACAGAAACAGAGGCAGAGAGACAGAGACAGAGAGAAAAAAAAGTTTTTCTGGCTTCCTGATCCACGGGAAGAGCGAAGGAGTTAGGCTGGGGATTTTTTGGGTTTGGGAGAGGCTCAAAGAAACAGGTTGAGACTTTGCTCTGCCATTCAACTACTGCCCCAGGTATGGAATGGGTGGAGAGTCAAGTGTTCTCTTACCAGAAACAGGTAGATGGAACCTTGGCATTTAATGTTGTTATGGTTTTGCTTTCCTATCTTTTTTGGGAACTGACAATAAGGGAAGAGTCCCTTACAACCCAGGAGAAAAGGGATCTTAGGATTTATAGCTACAAGGGGACTTGTAGTCCAATCCCCTCATTTTAAGAGGAGAAAAATGAGACCAAGAGTTTATTTTATTTTTATTTTCAGTTCCGAATTCTCTCCTTCTCTCTATCCCTCTCCTACTCATTGAGAAGGCAGGAAATACAATACCCATTCTATATATGAAGCCATGTAAAATATATTTCCATATTAGCCATGTTCCACCCACTCTCATTCTCACCTCCCCAAAACCAAGAAAAATTTCAACGAAGAGCAAATATGTTCCAATCTTCACTCTGAGTTCATCAGTTCTCTTATCTGGAGGTAGATAACATTTTTCATCATGAGTCCTTTGGAATTGTGACAGATCATTGTATTGATCAGAGTTCCTAATTCTTTCAGTTTCATGTCTTTTCCATATGGTTGCCTTTGTATAAATTGTTCTCCTGGTTCTGCTTACTTCACTTTGCATCAATTTACATAAGTCTTCCCAGGTTCTTCTGAGACTATCCTCTTCATCATTTTTTAAGGCACAACCTTTACACACTGTACCAATATAGTGATTTTGGCCCTCCTCAGGAAGGATAACAACCATTCCATTTCATTCACGTATCATAACTTGTCAATCATTCCCCAATCGATGGGTATCCCTTCAGTTTCTAATTCTTTACTATCACAAAAAGAGCTCTCAATATTTTTGTCCTTTTCCTTTTTCTTTCCTTTTCCTATACTTTGGGGTATAGACGTAGTACTAGGTCAATTGATTTTTAAGTGACTTGTCTAAGTTCACATAGATGGTAAGTAATAGAGCTAGATCTTCCCCTACTATTTTCCATTCCCATTTATAAACTAACACACTCACTTCCCCAGGTAAACTGAATCAAGGTCATTCACCCAGATCCAAAGCTGGGGAAAGAGGAAAAAACTGAAAAGAGAAACCAAGTTTGGGAAGACTTGTATGAACTGATGCAAAGTGAAGTAAGCAGAACCAAGAGAACAATCCACACAAGTAACAGCAATATTGTAAAGATAATCAACTGTGAAAATTTAACAACTCTACTAACACAATCCCAAAGGACTCACAATGAAATATTCTACCCCGCTCCAGATAGAGACCTGAAGGACTTTTCAGTGAAGATTGAAGCATAATTTTTCTTTCTTCTTGGTTATTTTTTGCGGGAAGGGGAGAAGATGACTAATTCAAAAATTTGTTTTGCATGACTATGCATATTTGAAATGGGTTTTATTTGAAATGGCTTTGTTTTTCTTGCCTTCTCATTGAATAGGAGAAAAGAATTTGGAACTGAAAATAAAATAAATTGAATTTTATTTAAAAAAGAGAGAACCCAACCTTCCTGACTCCCAGGGCCCAGCTCTCCTAGACCACAGGACCTCTCAAGCTAAGTATACCCCAGGACATGAATAATTCATGTTTAGCATTTCTACAGCTCTTCATATTTTCAAAGCACTTTTATCATCATTAATTAGTAAGAACTTGGCAAGAGCAGTTGCTCAATAAAAAAAAATTTTTGTTTGTTTTTTTTAATCTCTGCCACCTTTACTTAGGATCTCAATGTACTTTACCAACCTGGGGACTTTTTTCCCTCCCCACCACACTAATTTCCCCACCACTAGCCCAACCACTCCAGCTGGGACTGTGGGTTTACACTTAACTTTTGGAATTGAAGGCATTATCTGACAGCCTTTTCAGCTACTCAAATAATTCATTTCTTTCCAACAACCACCTAATCCTCCCCCTCCCCTCTTTAGCTTGTGGCCATACCCACTCTCCTGAGTCTCTGCTAGTCCCTGATTTAATTTGTAGGCTAGTCCAACCCTGAACCCCTTTTGATTTCCTTCCAAGAATCATTGATGGTTGTTTGATCTTTACTTAGAGAACAGGACCCTACAGAACATCCAGGTGCAGCCTCAGTCCCTGCCCTCTGGGAGTGAAGACATCAGACTTGGAGAGCACCCCTCCTAGGCTTGTGTCAACACAGGTACCTCCTGATCCCATTAAAGTGGCAGTTTCATCCCTTGACTTCTTTTGTTTTTTTGAGTTTAGACATTATTATTGTTGTTATTAATGATGATGTTATTCAATTGGCTTAAAGTGGATCCCATAAGGTGGTACAATAGTTAGGCTAAGATTTAAGTGAAATTCTGTCCTTCTTTCTAGTGACCTCCCTTCCCAACTCTCACTCCAGACATCCTCCAAACAACTGTAATTGAGCCTTTGTTCCATAGTTCATGATCACCCACACTCCTGAACAGACTGATTTTGTATCATGAGCCTCTGACATGACTAAGGGGCAAGGGGGAAAGGTATGAGGAGAAGAAGGGGAGGAAGGAAAGAGAACAGGCATTTATGTAGCACTTACCACATACCAGGTACAGTGCTGGGTGCTTTACAATGATCTTATTTGATCCTCAGAACCCTGAAGGTGCTATTATTGTTCGTATTTTACAGATGTGGAAACTGAGGCACAAAGATAAAATAATTTGCCTAAGTGCACACCGCTAATAAATGTTTGACATTGAACTGGAACTCAGGTTTTCCTGACTCCAGGTCTAACTCTATTCACTGTGCCACCCAGCTGATTAGAAGAGATTAGAAGAATAACAAAGTTAAATCAACGAAATATTTTAGGACATCTCTTTGGGAATGGAAATTTAGTTTGAACTCTCTTGTATCTGACCCCTTCTTTCCACCCATGATCAAGTCTGGATCTCTTCTTTGTTCCTAATCACTGTTATATTATATTATCATATTATATTACATCATATTATATTTTATTTTATTATATCACATTATATTACATTATATCAAATTATATTATGTCATGTTATAATCCTAATTACATTATTCTTTTTGTGTATCTGTACTTTCCCTTACGAGAAAGTAAGCTATTTGATGGGAGACTGATTTTTCATCTTTGTAGCCCAATAATAATTATAATAGCATTAATATAGCACTTTAAAGGTTTGCAAAGAGCTTTACAAATATTATCTCATGTGATCCTCATAACAACCCTATGAGATAGGTGCTATTATTACCCTCATTTTTACAGATAAAGAAATTAAGGCAAACTGAGGCTAATGACTTGCTTAGGAAGTGTCTGAGGAAGGATTCGTATTTGGGTTTTTCTGACTCCGTGACCATGCTCTAGCTGGCTAGATAGCATAAGACTTTTCTATAATGTATAGGTGTTGAATGAATGAATGAATCCCAGGCTACAGAATCAAATCAGCTTAGTGTGTAAACAGAGACAATTATATGAAATGTTGCCCCAAATAAGATAAACACAAGGGAGATGATCTAAAGCAGAAGATGCACAAGAACCCCAGTTACCAGAATCCTTATATTGGTACTCCAATGGACCCAACTCTAAATTTACAGTTCTGGGTTCCATGATCTCAGCCTGTGGCTATGTCCCCATGCCTTCTTTTCCTGTCTGATTCTTATGCATGACCTTTCATAAACCCTCTCCCATGTATCTATCTAGTATGCCCAAGGATCTTCTTCTGGGTTTCTTCATATCGGTCAGTCAATAAGCATTTATTAAGTACCTATTGTGTACCAGGCATTGTGCTGAGTTCTGGAGATTAAAAAAAAAAGACAGAGTCCCTCTAAAGCTCATACCCCAAAGGGGGGGGGGGGAACAGGCATCAATTAGGTACAAACATGATACAGGATGAAGTAGAAGGATACAGAGGGAAGGCACTAGTGTTAAGGAGAATCTGGGTAGCAGGTGGAGGAAGCCAGAGAAGCTGGGAGAGGGAGAGCATTGTGGGTATAAGAGACAGCCAGTGAAAATGCCAGAGCTGGGGGATGAAGGGTCTTCTGGGAGAACATTAAGGAGTCCATGGACCACAGAATATGTGGGAGGTAGGGGAAGGTATAAGAAGACTGGAAAGGGATATGGAGGAGGGTAGATCATAAAGGGCTTTGAATGCCAAACAGAGAATTTTATATTTGATTCTGGAAGTGGTAGACACACTGGAGATTGTTGGGGGGGGGCATGGTCAGATCTGTGATTTAGGAAGATTAATTTGACAGCTGAGTGGAGGGTAGACTGCAGTAGGGAAAACACTTGGGTAGGCAGACCAAGCAGTGGGACCAGTTTGGCTTAAGGGCTGATTACTTACCCTAAACCTCTTGTTCTTTGTTGCATGATCAGCCCACTATCTTTTTTGAACACATACTCCCAGGATGGTATTTCTCTCATCACTTCTTCCATGTAAGTCATTGTTGGTAATAGTGGTATGGGGGGGGTGTCCTAGAGTCAGGAAAATGCATCTTCCTGAGCAAGTTACTTAACCCTGTTTGTCATAGTTTCCCTGTCTGTCAAGAGAAGAAGATAGCAAATTACTCCAGTAGCTTTTTAAAAATAATAATAGCTTTTTATTTTTCAAAATACATGCAAAAATAATTTTCAACATTCACCCTTGAAAAACCTTGTGTTCCAAATTTTTCTCTCTCCCTCCCCATTTTATATCTGGACTGGGGGAGATACACCCCTCCAGCAACAGGACAGAGCCAAGGAATTATGATGAGGGGGGTGGTAGGAAGGCACCCATGCCCCATGGTTCCTGGTGCATGCTGGTTCCAGGGGCTGAGTTACTCTGAGCCCTGTATGTCTTTCTGTATCAGCAATTTGTACTTACTGCTGCTCTGGCCCATGTCCTGATTGATTGGGTAGGCTTAAAAGGCAGAGATGAATTTGAGAGCTCAATTCTAGAGCTTCCATAGGTCATCTGCAGAGACCAAAAGGCCTGGAATGCACATAAGGTTATAATTCACTCTTGAAGACATTATAAACCACAACAGCATAACCCCAGCAGACAGTAATGGTAGCTGAGCTCCACAGACAAGCTCTGTCCTGTTACCCCCATACAGAGTGATTCATAATTAAAGCTTCCGGCAGCAGGCAGAGAATGTTGGAATTTTCTGTGAACCATCATCGGTCGCTGTCAAATTCATAGGGCTTTAAAAATAAGTCTTTGGCAAATCCTGATTTGTTTGCAGTGTTTAAACCAAAGCTGACTGTTCCCCTCTCTCCCCCCCTTACCATGGGGCTACCCTGGAGAGAAGCCCCTAAGTGTGGGGTCCTAGATATAAAATATAGTTGAACCAACCAGTTAGGACACTCAAACCACTCCCTAGCACAAACCTATGTTTCCAGTGAGAAGAGAGTCTCAAGATGATATGTGTAACTCTTGAGAACTGTATATTTGTCAGGGTTATACTTAGAGGAGGGTGTAGGTTTAAGTTGACTTTAATGAGATGATATAAAAAAGAAACTAGGGGTGGAAAAGGGATTGTACAAAGAAAAGGAAAGGGGAGGTAAAATGGAGTAAATTACATCGCATGAAGAGGCAAAAAAGATCTATTACAGTTGAGGGAAAGAAAGACAGTAAGCCTTGTTTGAACCTTAATCTCATTGGATTTGGCTCAAAGAGGGAATATACATACATACTTAGTTTAGTATGGAAACTTGTCTTACCCTATAGGGAAGTGGGAGGGAAAGGGGGAAAGGAAAGGGGAGGTTAATAGAAGGGAAGGCAGAAGTAGAAGAGGAAAGGGATAAGAAAGGGAGGAGGGACTGAAAAAAAAAAGGGAGTGCAGATTAGGGGAGGTGGGGGTCAGAGGAAAGAGTCCCAGAGAATTCCTTGAACCCAGATTTCTTGACTTCAAATAGAGCAGATGTTGTTAAACTGTTAAACTATGTTGTTAAACTATGGACTTGTGTTTGATTTTTTTTTTAAGTATTCGGGTAAATGCATTTGACCATAATTGGTTTTCTTTGTGTTTTATTTAATGTCCTTAAAAACATCACTGTGAGAAGTCCCTAGATTTCACCAGACTAATTAAGAATTTGTTACACAAAATCTATCAGTAACCCCTGGAATAATAGTTTTTTTTGTTTCCTAGTTGGTAACTTGAAGCTACATTTATGCCCTAGTTTTGGACTCTAAACTTTGATTAATTAAATGATGGACTGAAAGATTTTGACAGGCTAGAGCAATGTGTTATACTTAATTGTAAGTCAAAAAATATTTATAAAGCATCTACTATGCTAAGTGGTGTAGTAGATAGACTGCCTGACCTGGAGTCAGGAAGATTTATCTCTCTGAGGTCTAATCTGATCCCAGACAATTAGCTGTGCAACTCTGGGCAAGTCGCTTAAATGTGTCTGCCTCAGTTTCCTCATCTGTATATGAGCTGGAGAAGGAAATGGCAAACCACTCCCATATCTTTGCCAAGAAAACCTCAGATGAGGTCACAGAAAATGAGACATGACTGGAACTGAAATGGCAACATATACCAAGCACTGTGCCAAGAGCTAGAAATACAGAGAAAGGCAAAAACATTCCCTACACGGGGTCAATGATGAAAAATTATCCTTGCATATGTTTTGAAAATAAAAAGTTTCAATTAAAAAAACAGATTCCCTGCACTCAAGGACCTCACAGTCTCTTGGGGAGTGAAGGGAGGGACAACATGAAGTAACTAGGTATAGACAATATCTTGATAGGATAAATTGGAGATGATCATAGAGGGGAAGATACCAGGATAAAAGGAGAATCAAGAAAAGCTTCTAGTAGCATTCTAGCAGTGACTTAAAGGAAGCCAGAAGGTGGAGATGAAAAGGGGGAGCATTTCAGACTTGGGGGACAGCTAGAGAAAGTGATAGTATCCGAAGATGAAGGGTCTTGTGGGAAGAATAACAAAATGGCTGGTATCATTGGATCACAAAGGATGCAGAGGGGTGTATGATGTAAGAAGCCTGGAAATGTAGGAAGGGGGCACATTTAGAAAGGCTTTGAATGACAGAGTATTTTGTATTGACTCCTGGAGGGAATCAATGGAGTTTATTGAATAGGAGATGACTTTAGAAAGAATAATTTGACAGGGTGGGCTGGAATGGAGAGAGACTTAATGTAGCAAGACCAATCAACAGGCTATTAGAAAAGGCAGGTGGTGGTCCCTGGTTATGGAGTTGCTGTGTGACCCTGGCAAGTCACTTAACTACCATTTGCCTCAATTTCTTCATCTGCAAATTGAAGATGATAATAGCACCTATCATCCAGAGTTGTTGTGAGGATAGAATAAAATATATACAAATCTTAACCATAAAACTGTTGGTCAACGAATGACATGAAGTGATGAGGACCTGCAGCGTGGCCATGTCAGTGTCAGAGGGGAGAAGGGGATTATAATTGATTGGTAAGAAGGCAAAATCAGCAGAACTTGGCAATAGCTAGATGGGGCTGGTGATTAGGAGTGATGCATTGAGTATGACACCTGAGTTACCAGCTTGGTGACTGGGAGGATAATGGTACCCTCCACAATAATAGGGAAGTTCAGAAAAGGGAAAAGTTTGAGGGGAAAGATGAGGTCAGTTTTGGACATGTTAAGCTTGAGATATCTATGAAGCAACCAGTTTAAGATATCTTTTTTTCCCTGAGGCAATTGGGGTTAAGTGACTTGCCCAGGGTCACACAGTTAGGAAGTGTTAAGTGTCTGAGGCCAGATTTGAACTCAGGTCCTCCTGACTTCAGGGCTGGTACTCTACCCACTGCACCACCTAGCTGCCCCCCAATTTAAGATATCCTAAATACATTTGGAAATGTAAGTCAATCGAGAGAATAGCTATAAGAAACATTAGCATTAAGATGATAATGGAAACCATAGGAATTGATGAAATCACCAAGATCAATAACATAGAGGAATAATGAAGTCTGTCCAGGAAAGAGGCCTGGGGAACAATTGCCTTTGGTGGGCAAAAGAAACTGAACAAAGAGTGGCCAAAGAGGTAGGGGGAGAATCGGGTATCCTGAAAACCCAGACAGAAGAGAGAATCAAGAAAAAGAGGGTGATCCATCGTGTTAAGGGCTGCAGACAGGTCAAGAAGAGTGAGAACTGAGAAAAGGCCATTTGATGATGAGCAGGATGCTTTCAGAAAAACCTGGAGAGACTTACATAAACTAATGCTAAGTGATCAGAGCCATGAGAACATTGTACACAGCAACAAGAAGATTATGTGATGATCTACTGTGATGGACTTGGCTCTTATCAATAATGAGGTGATTCAAGACAATTCCAGGAGACCTGGGAGGGAAAGTGCCATCCACATTCAGAAAGAAAACTATAGAGACTGAATGTGGATCAAAACATAGTATTTTCACCTTTCTTTTGTTGTTTGTCTGCTTGTTGTTGTTTTTTCTTGTTTTCCCCCCTTTGGTCTAATTTTTCTTGTGCAGCATGACAAATATGGAAATATATTTGAATTGCCCATGTTTAATCTATATCAATTGCTTATTGTCTTGGAGAGAGGGAGGGAGGAGAGAGGGAGAGAAGTTTGGAACACAAGGTTTTGCAAAGGTGAATGCTAAAAACTATCTTTGCATGTATTTGAAAAAATAAAATACTACTGCTCCCAACTGCCAAATCAAATGAGCTGAGATTATTAGTAACTTTGGGGGAAGTGGTTTGGTTGAATGATAAAGTCAGAAGCCAGATTCTGGAGTGGAAATGGAAGAACCTATTGTGGATTGCCTTCTCCAATATTTAGTCACCAAGGGCAGGAGCAACAGGGGACAACAATTAATGGGGGTAGATGGATCAAGTGAAGAGTTTTTGAGGCTGGGGGAGATACAGGCAGGTTTGTAGGCCGTAGGGAAGCAGTCACTAGCCAGGGAAAGATGAGGACAAGTGGCAAGAGAATGGGGATGATAGAGAATGCAATCTGTTGAAGAAGAGTATCACTTGGGCTTGTAGAAAGATGAATAATTATAGGATGAAACTCAACAGGGATAAATGCTGGGATTCACCAGAAGAGGATGGAAAAGGGTTGTTTTAGACAGTCTGGCAGTGTGGGCAAATGGATTGCAAATTCATTTTGAGTCAATAGAGTGAAGAGGCCATCAAAAAGGTGAATGCCATCTTGGACTGCATTAGGAGAGAGAATAACTTCCGAAATAAGGAGTTGATGGCCTTATTCTATACTATATATTCTCTTCAGACAATATCTAGAGTAGTGTGCTCAGTTTTAGAACTGGGAAAGGAGGAAAAAGTGATATTTGTCTTTAAGAAGGAAGAAAACAAACATTCTTGTATGAGGCCTATTATGTGCCAGGAACTATGCTAAACACTATCTAAATATTGTCTTATTTGATCCTCACAATAACCCTGTGAGATAGGTACTATTAATAGCCCCATTTTACAGATGAGGAAACTGAGGCAGGCAGAGGTTAAGTGACTTGCCTAGGGTCACACAGCTAGTAAGAAGCTAAAACTAGATGTAAATTCAGGCCTTTCTGAGTTTAGACAAAGGATTCTAAGGATTCTATCCACTGAACCACCTAATGGGGGAAGGGGATGAATCTTCTCTACTGTAGCTGCTTCAAAGAATATAAAGGATTGTCATATGGAAGGGGGATAAGATGTGTTTATTCCCAAAGGGCAGAACTAAGAGTTAAGAGAGAAATTTAGGCTCCATGTCAAGAAAGTCTTAATAGAACCAGCCAAAAGTGGAAGCATTTGCTTCAGTAAGTAACGAGATGCTTGTCTTTGAAAGTTTTCAGGGCAATAGAACCTGGATCATTATTTCTAGGTACGCTAGAGTGGAGTTTCCTTTTTGGAGTCAGGGTTGGATCAGAAAGCTGACTCTAAAACTCTGCGATTTGGGGGGAGAATTCTTGATCATCCATATCTAGAACTCAAATCTGGTGTCCAACCCAATGTTCTATCCCATACCACTGGCCAAAGGACTATTTTTTTAAAAAAACAAAAAAAAAAAACAGAATTTCTAGCTAAAGCCTTTTATTTAAGGACCAAGTTGATAAAGAACTGTTTCTATAACTCCAAGCTGTACCACTGGCAGGTGAGCTGGGATGGGTGTATCCAACATCAGCAGCTGGTCCTTGTCCTGGAGCCAGGTCCTCTGCTTGAGTTTGGCGTCATGGCTTCAGGCAGACCGATGGATCTGCCTCTTTTGATCCTCCACTCACTTGAAGGGCATCTGATAATTAATCTAATCCAGATACAGATATTCTGCCTTCCCACCCTTCCCACTGGCGGACCTGGAATGAGTTCTCCTCACAAACAAACTTCTAATTGTAGTCCCTGGGAAGGAAGAAAAAGGGGGAGGAATCCCTTACTACCAACCCTTTCCTTCCCTCCAGCCCATCATGCTGGCTGGAGCAGCCAGAACAAGCTCTTGAAGAACCCCATCTTCATTCTCCTTAAACAGAGGAACCCCCAGAGTAAGTTCTATTGGCGCTGGAAATATCCCCCTGTCTTCTCAGGAAATGGTAGAAACCACGATTGCCTAAGGAATGATTTAGTAACAGCAGAATAAGTGCCAAGAAATGGGGTTCAATGCTGAACTCTGAGCCCAGTGGAGACTACTTCAATCAGAGGGACTCAGCCCTCTTTAGATATGTTCACTGATCTGTCCAACCTAATGGGGCCTGCCAGTATCCCTGTGAGATGGTGGTAGGAGAAGCAGTGACAAAGGGATCTGGGGGTCCGCTGAGGAAGTCAGAGGAAGGGAGCCGTTGTGGGGCCCAGACTAGAATCCAGGTCTTCCCTTCCCCAGCTCATTACACAGGGGGACATCAGTCTCTACCTCCTATAATGAGCACAAGCAAGGCTGGAACAGATAGTCTGGGGGCCTCATCATTACCAGCGTTCTTAAGCCTTTCACTTAGGAAATGTGCAATTATTTGCATTGTACATTAATCTTTAGTTAATTAAATTATTTTAATTAATCTTTCTTCTTAAGGTATTTCCTCTATCCCCATCATGCTCTGTTGTTGTTCAGTCATGTCTCACTCTTGATGACCCCATTTGAGGTTTTCTGCCAAAGATATTTCAGTGCTTTGCCATTTCTGCTCATTTTACAGATGAGGAAACTGAGGTAAAAACAGGGTGATCACACAACTAGGAAGTGTCTGGGGCTGAATTTGAACTCAGTTCTCCCTGTCTCCAGACCTGGCGCTCTATCCACCGCACTACACCTGCCCCATCATGTTAGAGTCTCTCTAACAGTAGCATTCCTTTCTCCACTTTTATTCCGGCCATAGCAGCTGGGCTGGGATAAAATTTCCCTGGGGCAGGAACCCCAGTGGTGAAAGCCTAAGTTCTGCACACCCCAGCTGGAGAAAGCAGGGCTCCCCTGGACAGAGAGGGGTCTCTGGGGTGCTGGCACTCCACACTAACCTGGGGCTTGGTGCCCGACCCTTGTCACTGACCCTAGGGACTTAGCTCTGGTTTCCCCAGGGGGGCCACTTTCTCTGAAGATGACTGACTTGTGGAAACCCCGGCGGCTTGGCCCCCAGTCCTATCCTATCACAAAAGAATGCCAGAGGCCTGATACCCTAATTCCTTCCCCCTCTCAAGAACTGAGTGATGCTGATCTTTTTACATAAGACACTCCATCATCGCCTGACTTTAAGCATTTGGAAGGAAGGAGGGAGGGAAGGAAGGAGGGAGGGAAGGAAGGAAGGAAGGAAGGAAGGAAGGGAGGGAGGAAGGAAGGAAGGAAGGAAGGAAGGAAGGAAGGAAGGAAGGAAGGGAAAAAGGAAGAAAGGAAGGAAGGAAGGGAAAAAGGAAGGAAGGAAGGAAGGGGAAAAAGGAAGGAAAGAAGAAAGGAGGGAAAGGAGGAAGGAAAGAAAGGAGGGAGGAAGGAAAGGAGGAAGGGAAGAAAGGAGAGAGGAAGGGAGGGAGGGAGGGAGGGAGGAAGTAAGGGAGGGAGAGAGGGAGGGAAAGGAAGGGAAGGGAAGAAGAAAGGAGGGAGGTAGGAAGGAAGAAAGGAAAATATGCTTCAATCTGTACTCTAAATCCACTAGTTCTCTATCTGAAGGTGCACAGCATGCTTTATCATGAGATAAATTCAGATTTGTGCTTCATCATTGTGCTGATTAGAGGTAATTCTTTCAAAGTTGATTATCTTTATAATTCTGCTGTTACTGTATAAATTGTTTTCCTGGCTCTGCTCATTTTACTTTGCAACAGTTTATCCAAGTTTTCTCAAGTTTTTCTGAAACAATATCTTTCATTATTTCCTAAACCACAATAGTATTATATCTATTTTTCTTTATTAATTGCTTTATTTTTTTCTAGTTATACATTTATATTAACTTTCTAATGCACCTTTTTATAAATCATGTTGGGAGAGAAAAATCAGAACAAAAAGGAAAAACCACAGGAAAGAACAAAAAAAAGAGAAAAAAAATTGAACATAGCATGTGTTGATTTACATTCAATCTCCATAGTTCTTTTTCTGGATGTAGATATTCCATCATATTTGTATTTCCTAGCTTGTTTAGTCATTCATTTCCCAATTGATAGACATTTCTCAAGTTCCCAATCTTTGCCACCACAAAAGGAAATGCAATAAATACTTTTGTATAGGTTAGTTTTTCCCTTCTTTTTTGATCTCTTTGGATTTTAGACCTAGTAACATTAATACTGGGTCAAAGGGAACGTACAGTTTAATAACTTTTTAGGCATATTTCCAAATTGCTTTTCCGGAGCTAGTTCACAGTTCCATCAACAATGCATTAGAATGCCTGTTTTCCACAGCCCCTCCAGTATTTGTCATTTTCCTTATTTGTTATCTTAGCCAAACTCAACCTCAGAACTGTTTTAATTTGTTTTCTCTATTAATGATTTAGAGAATTTTTTCCTATATGCATTTGAATAGCTTGGATTTCTTTCTCTGAAAACCGCCTATTCATATCCTTTGCCCATTTATCACTTGGGAAATGGTTCCTATAATAAATTTGACTCAATTCCAATCTTAAAAATGAAACTTGATATCAGAGAAACTTAGCGCAGTTTTTTCCAGTTTCCTGCTTTTCTTCTAGTTTTAACTCTATTTTTTAAATAAAATCTTCTAGATTTTATATAATCTTAATTATATAAAATTACTTATTTAATTTTATGTGTAATCCATTCTACCTCCTATGAATCTCTCTATTTCTTGTTTGATCATGAACTTTTCTCCTGTCCATGAATCTGACAGGTAATTTCTTCCATGCTCCATTAATTTGTTTACAATGTCACCCTTTACATCTAAATCATACTTTGGTATATGGTATTACCAATAAGATGTTGGTCTATACCTAGTTCCTGTCAGAACTCTTTCCAGTTTTCCCAGAAGTTTTTGATGGATAATGAGTACTTGCTCCAGTTTCTCAGACCTTTGAGTTTTTCAAATACTAAATTACTATATCCATATATTTCTTATATTAGGTATGTAATATGTTCCACTGGACAACTTATTTCTTATGCAGTACAATTATTTTTTACAATTACATATTTCAGTATAATTTGAAATGTAGTACTATTAGGCCTCTTTTCTTCTCCCTTTCCCCAGTTTTTTTTTTCCATTGTTTCCTTTGATATTCTTAATCTTTTGTTCCTCCCAATGAATACTATTATATTTTTTCTAGCTCAATAAATTAGTTCTTTGGAAGTTTAGCATGAACTGCATAAGTAAATGAGTTGAGATAGTATTGTTGTTTTTATTACATTGGCTCAGCCAAGCGTGAGCAATTAATATTTATGCAATTATTTGTGAAGAGTGTCTCATAATTGTGTTCCTATAGTTCTTGTTTGTCTCTTGGTGGATGGACTCTCAAATACTTTATATTGTCCATAGTTACTTTAAATGGAATTTTTCTCTTTTCCTTTTGGATTTTGTTGGAAATATACAGAAATGCTGATGATATATGTGGTTGAATTTCATTTCCTCCAACTTTGTTGAAATTAGTTGTTTTAATTAGTTTTTAGTTGTTTCTCAGACATTCTTTTAAGTAACCCATGATACCATTTGCAAAAAGTGATAGTTTTATTTTTATTTGCTTATACTTATTGTTTTGTCTTTTTCTTGTTTTATTGCATAGTTAGCATTATCGATATAATATTGAATAGAAATGGTGATAACATACAATTTTGTTTCACTTCTGATCTTACTGGAAAGGCTTCTAGCTTATCCTCATAACAGATAGTACTTGCTCTTGGTTTTAGATAGATATTGTTATTTTAGGGAATTCTCTATTCATGGGCTTTCTAGGGTCTAGAAGTAAAGGGGGAATAAAGCAATGGGTATTGTATTTTGTCAAAAACATTTTCTGGATCTATTGAAATAATCACATACTTTTTGTGTTTTTGTTATTAATATGGTAAAATATGTTTACAGTTTTCCTAATATTGAACTACTTCTGCATTCCTGGTATAAATCCAGCCTGATCATGTCATATGATCTTTGAACTATTGCTATAATATCCTTGCTAATATTTTATTTAAAATCTTTGCATTGATATTCATTAGGGAAACTGGCATATATTTTTCTTTGTCTGATGTGACTCTCCCTAGCTTATATATCAAGACTGTATTTGTGCCATAGAAGAAATTTTGTAGGAGTTTTTCTTTACCTGTTTTTTTCAAACAATTTATGTATTGCTGGAATTGTTCTTTAAATTTTTGGTAGAATTTATTTGTAAATCTATCAGGTCCTAGTTTCTTTCCTATTGGGCATTCATTTGTGACATTCAATTTCTGGGACTAAGATAGGATTACTTAAGTATTCTGAGAAATTTAAATTTTTGTGAATCTTCATCCATTTTATTTAGATTGTCAATTTATTGGATGGGTTAAATAGCTCCTAATAATTGACATTGTTGTCATCGTTTTCTTTCTTTTTTCCTTTCTTTCTTTCTTTTCTTTCTTTCTTTCTTTCTTGTTGTTCTTTCTCTTCTTCTACTTCCTTCTTTCTTTTTCTTCTACTTCCTTCTTTTTCTTCTTTCTTCTACTTCTTTCTTTGTCTTCTTTCTTCTACTTCCTTCTTTCTTTTTCTTTTTCTTCTTCTTCTTCTTTGTCTCCTTCATTTCCTCCTCCTCCTCCTCCTTTTCCTTCTCCTGCTTCTTGCCTTTTTTTGCCTTTTTCTCCTTTTCTTCCTCCTCCTTCATCTTTTTACAGGTACTAGTCCCTTTTGTGGACTAAGATTTTTTAGAAGCCACGAGATGTGTTCTCTTTTATGCCCATTTTCCTAGCACTTGTCCAGATTATGATAGGCAGCTAGATGGATATCAATCTTAGAAGAAACCTGAAATTGGGTGAGGAATTTAATGGGAAGAGAATGGTGGACTGGATTGCCTGTGGGGAACAGTGCCATGTTCTTAATGTCTCCAAACCTTTCCCCGATATATAAACCTCCCCTTTTAAACATCCTTATTCTTCCAGGAATGCTGGCCATCAAATACCATTGTCTTTGAAGAATTAAAGCTGGGGGCCACCCAAAGGATTGTTGGAAGAACACGTGACAGGCAGATACAAACAGGTTCTGATGCATTGCCAGAAAACTGCTCAAAAGAATCAGCAAAAGGTAGATCATCAGAGAAGTATTTGCCAGGAAAAGATGTCAGTAAAAGGAACAAGGGATAATCAATGAGGGAGCCAGAATGAAACATTATTATCTTCACAATGTCAAGAGAATCAGAGGAAGGCTTACAGAGCACATTGAAGAGGCAGAGTATGGAGAATTTACATTAGAACATAGATAGGAGTCTCAAAGGATAAGAAGAAATAAATGGGTCTAAACTTCTGGAAGTAGAGCCAAAAGTAACAAGTTCAGTGAAGTAAAGGAGGGGGTATCACTGAAGTTCCTACTTTTTTGAAGGAATAACTGCTACTAAGGATGGGCTAGAGAAGCACTAGCGTCTTTGCCAAGAAAATCCCAGATATGGTCAGGAAAAGTTGGATGCCATTGAAACAACTGAATAACAACAATAACACGTGTCAGGCATTATGCTGAGCTGTGGGGTTTCAAATAAGAAAAAGATAGACCCTGTCTTCAAGTTGTTGATAATCTATTTGATCAGGTAGGGCAGGAGCCACATGTGGGTAGAGAGAGGAAAACTCAGGAAGTAAAATTTTAAATTTTATTACTAGAATCTAGTTATTTCTAGTAATTTCTGGAGCACTCTAAATTCTAAACTGTGTAGCACATTACACTGATGGCCCCACCCTAGTTATGGCTGAGCTTGGAGGGAATCCCTAATTTTTGCATCCCTAGCACTCAGCCTGATGACATACAAAGGAATTGCATGATGATGTTGAATTTTAATTAATTTATCAGTTTCTCTGGGGCAATGATTTGACATCATTCCTGATTTTGATTCTGATCTGTATATTTGCCCCACTAATAGCCACTGGGAGAGCTGATGATTAAATCATTTGCTTAAAAAACATTCCACTTTCTTATACTAGGAAGGAAGATGATACAAAGAAGAGGACTGGAAAAGATCAATTCTTTGTCCTATACTACTCAGTACTCTTTCCTAGAAAAGTTGGCAGATCAAAATGCTTAGGAAATGCCGATGTTTCTCTGTCATGACCTGAACATTTCTTCTCCACAGATGTGATGGGTTGCCCATTTTGTTAGTATAGGCTCTCCGACCTACTGTGTGGGACAACTGAAGCCCTATTGTGCTATATGAGAGGCCTCGTGGTACAGAGGACTTGGGAGTTTGAACACCTGAATCCAATTTCTGCTGTGCCCAAGGACTCTCACTGAGATCTTGCCAACTCCTGATGGGACAAATTCTGTGGTTCTCCTTTCCAGGATTGACTATACTTTCACTCATTCCCCTCAACGCATTATGGCCACTATTGTCACTTCCCAGTTTTCCTCCTACCACCATCAATCAGTAACTTCTCCTCTTTGAGATTCACTCAATTTGCCTCTATCACCCAATCAAAATCCTGGTAGCTGTTATTAATCTCCAAGACATTCTTCCTTTTCTTCAGTGAGTCCAGTCCATTAGTCTTTTTACCTCCCCACCTCCTGCCTTCATACTAAGAGAAATTAACATATATATTGATACTCCATCAAATACCCTAATCTCAATTCTTCAACATATTCATTTCCCATGACTTCTATTCCACCTCTGCCACACACAAAGATGGTCATACTATTTTATTGATCATTCACAAATACACCACTTCCACGTTCATAAACTCTGATATTCCCTTAGCTGATCATAATTATTATTCCAACTCTCTGCCTTGCTACCTCAAACCCTGTTCTTTAAGGAAGACTCCATTTCCTTGACCCCTCAGTTCTTTCTCAAGCCATAACCCCCTACACTAACTACACTCTCTTCTCTTTCCCATTTTGACTCCTTGATGAGCCAGTTCAACACTAAACTGTCTTCTCTTGAGTCTTCTGCCACGTCATACATAGTACTGCCAATCTTGCTTGGATCATTCACTGCCTTTGTTCCTATACAGGAGCCACTGAATGGAGCTGGAAACACCCATGAAATCATGTTGACTGGATCCCAAACAGATTTATATTACACGACCTCACCTGCACTCTCACTATTGGCAAGGCAATCAAGATCTCTCTAACTCATTTTCCACTCCCCACAAGTCTTTTTATCCTTCCTTAAACCTCTCATGATTCTCCCTTTGTTTACCCTCTCAGCTGAGAACCTTACCTCATATTTCAATGAAAAAATTGAGGCCATTTGCTGGTGATCCCTCTTCTGTCTTCTTCCTTATCTCACATTATCTAGATACCTTTTGCCACTATCTTCTTCACACCTGTCTCAATGAAAAGATGGTCCTTCTCCTTGTCAAGGCAAACGCTTCTGTGCATCAAGAGATCCTATTCCATCCTGTCTTGTCTAGCAGATTGCCTTCCATCACCTAACTAATCACTCTCACACTAACCTCCAATTTCTCCCTATCTCTTGGCTGCTTCCTTGCTGCCTATAAATGAATCCATGTCTTCTCCTTCCTAAAACAAAAACAAAAACAAACAAACAAACAACAAAAACCCAAACCCTTATTTTGATCATTCCACACCCATCAGCTGTCCCATATCTCTTCTCTATTTTGTTTCTTAACCCAGAAAGGCTGTCTAGAATAGTTACCACCATTTTCTTTCCTCTCATCCTCTCCTTAACTCTCTTCAATCTGACTCTTGACCTTCTTATTCAACTGCAACTCCTCTCTGCATGTCAGCAAACAAATTTTCTGTTCCCTTTACAGATAGCATTCTGTAGCATTACCTCTGATCTCTTAATTACCCAGTCTAATGGCTTTTCTTAAATCTGCATCCTTCCGGACTTCTCTACAGCTGTTAACCTTGTCAATCACCCTCTTCTCTTTGATACTTATCTATTTTGTGACCTTGTTCCCTCTTGGTTATCCTCCTACTCATCTAACCATTCCTTCTCAGCCTTCTTTGCTGGATCTTGATTCAGATCTTACCCACCAACTGTGGATGGCACCTAGAACTTTATTTTGGGACTTCTCTTCTCCTTCTATGGTATTTCCATTGGTTATTTCATCAGTTCCCATGGCTTCATATGTCATTTCTGTGCTGATGATTCTCAGATCTAATTATCCACCCCTAACCTTTCTCTTAACCTCCAGTTTCACATCACCAAATTTTTATTTAACATTTCAAACTAGATGTCCCATAGCCATCTCAAACTCAACATGTCCAAAATTAAACTCACTATTTTTTCCACTAAAATCCTCCTCCTTTCTAAGCTTTCCTCTTACTGTCAAGAGCAATGCCATCCTTGAAAGCTTCTATGGAGGTTAGAATCTATAACCTAGGTATATCATTCTCAACTCCTCTCTCTCTCCCTCTCCCTCCCTCTCTCTCTCTCTCTCTCTCTCTCTCTCTCTCTCTCTCTCTCTCTCTCTCTCTCTTTCCCCCTCCCCTCCCCTCTCTCTCTCTCTTTTCATTTGAAGTCCTTCATAACCAGGTCCCCTTTTAGATATATATACCTTACACAACCTTACTGCTCTAAGAATTCATGACACTGATCTCTTTGATGCTCCTCACACAAGACACTGTCTCCAGAATGTGGACATTTTCTCTGGCTTGTGTCCTATGCTTAAAATGCTCTCTCCTCCTGTGCACTTACTGGTTTCTTTCAAGTTTCAGCTAAACAAACAAACCAAAAAAATACACCTACAGGAAATCTTTTCTAATCTTCCCTTAATGCTAGAACCTTTCCCCTATCAACTATCTACTATTCCTCTCCTATATATCTTATTTGTACAGTTTTTCTCTTTTACTTTTTTTGTATCTCCAGCACTTAACCCAGTGTTTGGAATATATTTGGTGCTTAATAAATGTTTATCGACATATGTGTTGTGTGATTTCTGATGATGGTAAGCATGGAGGAAGGAGTGATGTGGCCAAAAAAGTGATTTTTCAATTTATTGGTGTGTTAAATGGACCTCCCATCTGACCGCTGGAAAGGATGCTAAGTGTCTGGGAGGAAATGAGAGCTCTGAATCTCTCTCCAGCAGGGTGTTTACTTAATAATGGCTATTTCACCAGGCTCAGTTTATGTTTAACTATCTGGCTAATGACTTCAGCACATCCCCCCCAGAGGACCGAGGCAGGTCAGGAATAAGCAGAGAATAAGGAGCAGGGTCCTACTCCTGGGGAAAGACTACTTGAGAGCATGGGACTACTTTGCATTTATTTAACATCTTTCTCTGGCTCATAAAACTTCCCCCAGGTGGGGATGGGAAGCAGACAAGTTTTCTGCTTCCTTTACAGATAGCATTCTGTGCTCAGACACCCTGCACAAACTTCATGCATTTAATGAGACTGCCTGCAAGCATCCAATTTTACCCCCTCCCCAGAAGCAAGGATTTGTAAGACTTTCTCCTAGGGGGCAGCTCAGAAGCCCAGAACTGGAGTTGGAGGAGACCCTGAAGGTCACCTGGTTCAACTGGTGGCTTTCTAGGGATCCCCTCTATAATCCTCCCCATACTGGCATCCATTTAGTTAACAAGTGTTTAAATAGCCTCCATTTTCTCAACAAGTATTTATTAAAAGCTGACTATAGAGGTGGTGCAATGAATGGATAGCGCACCAGACTTGAAGTCAGGAGGGCCTGAGTTCAAATCTATCCTCAGACACTTAGCACTTCCTAGCTGTGTGACCCTGGGCCAAGTCACTTAACCCCAATTGCCTTAGGGAAAAAAAAGCTGACTATGTGCCAAGCACTGTGCATGCAAAGAATAGCAAGAACACAAACCTTGTTTTAAAGGGGTTCACATTCTAACGGAAGAGACAAATTGTATTCATATATTTTTCTATTTGTGCAAATATGAAATATATACAGACTAGCTGAAAGTGAGCTGGAAAAGGAAAGCATTAGCAGTTCAGGGGTATCTGAAAAAGCCTTGGGCAGAAAAAAAAAAAAGTCCATTGGCTTGTAAATTCCTTCATTAGATTGTAAATTCCTTGAGGGCAGGGGCTAGCTTTTTCTCTGATCTGTCTCCCACACTTTTTTAGCCCGAAGCTGGGGCAGGTGGTAGGTTCTAAATAAATGTTTATAGTTTGATTGGCTTGAGTCAAGTGAAAGTAGGGAAACTAAGGTCCCTATTGCCCTTCCAGCTCCAGCCAGTCTTTCAACTCTCATTTATTAAGTACCTGCTAGACAAGCAGCCAGGTGGCCCAAAGCATAGAGTGCCCTGCCTGAGGTCAGGAAAACTCATCTTCCAGCCTCAGACACTTATTAGCTGTGTGACTTCTGATCAAGTCACTTAACCCTCTTTGCCTCAGCTTCCTTATCTGTAAAATAAACTGAAAAAGGAAATCCCTTCAGTATCTTTGCCAAGAAAACTCCAAATGGAGTCAAGAACAGTCAGACATAATTTAGCAACAGCAAAATGTGTTAGGCACTGGGGATACAAAGAAACTCAAAGTAATCCCTTTTCTCCAGGAGCTCACAGGACGATTTATGGGCAGCCATGTACAAACAAGATGTACAACATAAATTGAGGGTAATCTCAAAGTAAGACCCTGAGATTAAGGAGCACTAAAGGCTTTTTGCAGAAGGAGGGAATTTAGGTGGGATTAAAAGGAAATGAGGAAAATAAACATTTCTATAGGATTGCAAAATATTTTATATAGATTATCTCATTCGGAGTAGGTGCTATTATTATCCCCGTTTTACTGAGGAGGAAATTGAAACTAAGAAGTTAAGGGACTTGTCTAGGGTCACACACTCAGTAAGATTCTAAAAGTATTAGGGAGGATTAGAAAGCCTTGATTCTCTAGTCCAGTATTCTGTATAGTACTTCAGCTCCATGCTGTTTAAATCTACAACTGACCCATGCAATATTGGGCCAATCAGGATTCATTCCAGAGAGAGTACCAGGATAAAGCATGTTATCCTCCTTCTGACAAAGAGGTGGTAGATTTAGGGTGTAGAATAAGGCACACTTTGGGACATGAGCCATGTGAGAATTTGTCTTGCTTGGGCATACATATTTGTTTCAAAGGCTTTGTTTTTCTTTTTTCTTTTAAATTGGAGGGGGGAGAAGGAAAGAAAAAACATGCTTGTTCATTGAAAAATAAAATGGAAAAATATGTTTAAATACACAGATAACCAAAAAACTTAATGTCAGCCAATACTTTCAAATGTTTCCCCCAGGGAATTATATAGATGAAGGGCTAGCTTTCCCCCTTCTCTACCTGCTGAAACTAATCTAGGAGCATGGATGCCAGTGTTTAAGACTGCAAAAAGTATTCCAATTTTTAAAGCCAACTTTATGGAGGCATGGGGGCAGTGAGATTGTAAAATGGATGGAACACCGGGCTTGCAATCAGGAAGACTCTTCAAATCCATCTTCAGCTATTCGTCAAGCTGTGGGACAAGTCACTTAATTCTGTTTGCCTCAGTTTCTTTTTTTTCCCCAGAGGCAATTGGGGTTAAGTGACTTGCCCAGGGTCACACAGCTGGGAAGTGTTTGAGCCCAGATTTGAACTCAGGTCCTCCTGACTTCAGGGCTGGTGCTCTAACCACTGTACCATCTAGCTGCCCCTTGCCTCAGTTTCTTCATCTGTAAAATGAGCTGAAACAGAAAATGGCTAACCACTCCAGTACCTTTACACACACACACACACACACACACACACCTCAAAATGTCTCCAGGAAGAGTCAGACTGAAACAACTGAACAACAATGAGAGCACGGATCCTGCTATAGCTGCCTCCAACTTACCACATAGTAAATGCTTGTTGAATGAATCTAATGAGAACTCCCCATTTTAAAGATGAAAGGGTGGCAGAGAACAGGAGTGAAAGGCAACCTCCCCCTCCTTTCACCACTCCCTTCACTCCTTTAGGAAAGGGAGTTTCCTACAATCCTGACTACTTCATTCTTAGTAGTTAAAGGATTTTAGAACTGAAAGTGACCCTCTCGTTTTAAAAATGAGGAAACCGAAGTCCAGAAAAGTGATGTAACTTGTAGATCACACAGGTAGCAAATGACTGAGTAAAGATCAAATCCAACACTGGGAATCTAATTGATTTATTTTATTTTTTAAAATAAAACTTCTGACCTTAATAGCAAATAAAATGAGGAGTTCTATAGCTATATTAAACTGAAAAAGAAGCAAAGTGAAACTTGTAAGTAAAACTAGAAATCTCTATTACCTAGTTTTTCTTTTAAAGTATCTAATATAAATATGAATATAAAACTCATAATATAAAAAATTCATAATCTAAATTCAATATATAACTTTTAAATCTGTGCATCTGTGATTCTTTCTGGACTTCTGTTTACTCTTGTGCAGCTTACAAAAAAAAATGCTCCAATGACCCTCCTTTCTTTTTTTAAAAAATTTTTTGTTTTGCAATCCTGATCCCTTCTTCCTCTTTTCCCTTTCCCCTCCCCTTCTGAAATAAAGAAAAAATAAAACCCTTGTAAATGAATATGCGTAGTCCAGCAAAACAAATTCCCACACTGGTCATGTCTGAAAATATATATGTACCATATATGTGTATCACTTCTCTGGCAGGAGGGAGGCAATATGCTTCATCATGCTTTGGAAATCCTGATTGAGCCAGATCGGTTCTTAGATCCCCTCAAACCGTTGTAACTGGATAGATTGCTCTGATTCTTTTCTCTTCACTCTCTGAAACCTGCCCTTTCACAATTTCTTATAACACCATCAAATTCCTTATATTCATATGTCATAGCTTGTTTAGCCATTCTCCAATCAAAAGAACACTGGTTTTGAAGCCAGAAGGCCTTAGATCCTAATCCCTTCTCTGCTATTAAAATTGTTTTTCGCTTATTTTATTTTTTCCAATTACATGTAAAGATAGTTCTCAACATTCATTTTTGTAAGATTTTGAGTTCCAAATGTTTTTCTTCCTCCCTCTCACCTCCCCTCTTTCCAAGACAGCAAGCAATCTGATATGTTATACATATACAAATAATCATTTCAAACATATATCCATATTGGGTTGCGGGGGAAAAAAATCAGAACAAAAGGGAAAAAGCAAAGAAAAGTGAAAATAGCCTGTTTTGATGCACATTCAATCTCTATAGTTCTCTGTCTGGATGCGGATGGCATTTTCCATCCGGTCTCTTGGAATTGTCTTGGATCACTATATTGCTGAGAAGATCATCCTACAATCTTGCTGTTATTGTACCCTGTTCTCCTGCTTTTGCTCACTTCACTCAGCAGCAGCCACTCTCGGCTATTAACTAGCCATGTGACCATGGGCAACGTACGTTTCCGTGAGCCTCAGTTTACGCCAGTGTAGGGTATAAGGGATGAAATTCAGTGGCTTCTCCAATGACTGGCGCGGTGTTAATCCCACACGGATCTCACTTCGGGGGCTGGGGAACCAGGGACTTTCAGTTTAGAAGTGGGAGGGGATGTGTGGGTTGGGGGTTGAATACAAGCCGGTGTCTCCTCGGAGCCCCGACCGGCTACGGCGCCGAGGGACAACTGAGAATCCTTCGCCGGGGAGGGATGCATGGATCTGCTCGCTGCCCATCCAGCTCTCCTCCCAACTCTCCCATCGCAGACTTCTCTCCCGGGCTTAGCAAGTTACCTTTAGGCAGTCGAGGCTGCGGGGGATCAGGGGAAAGGCAGAGCATCCCGCTCCAGTCCCAGGGGACCCAGGTGGTGGCCTCTGCCCGAAGCCCAACGCCGATCCCCGCCCCCAAGCCAACCAGTAAACTGGGGCCCCACCTGCGGGCCCCTCCAGTAAGTAGGGGCGGGGCCTCGCGGAGCTGGGCCAATCATCGCGCGCCTGGGCGCTTACCTGGTTCCCTCCTTCTCCCTTAGCCCTGGCTGGTGCTGAGAGCTGGAGCGCGGCGGCGGTGGGGCGCGCAGCCTGATTCCTCAGCAGGGAGCGAAGCCGAGCGGAGCCGGAGATCTGAGCCCTCGGGGTAACTGCGGAGGGCCCTCCACGCCTCCTCCCTCGCACCATGAGGCTCCTCGCCCCGGGTTGCTTCCTCCTGGTCCTCCTCCAGGTAAAGAAAGCCGCTGCCCCTTGGCCGGACTTGGGGAGGCTCTTCCCTCGTGGTCTGGAGGGCCTCCCCATCCAGGCGCCCGGCTCCTTCCGAAGCAGTTTTAGGAGTGAGGCTAGGGGTTGAAGGCTCCCTGGAGTCTTCGGGAGGCTGAGGAAGACCGGGGACCTTTGGGGGTTAGAGGGCAACCCCAAAGGGAGAGCGGAGGGGGAGGAGAAGAGCCCGGAGGCGTTAGATGGGAAGTATATTTGGGGAAAACCTGGGTAGGGCTCTAATTTCTGCCCTTCCCCCAAACAGTTTTGCGGACTTCTTTGCGCGGAGTCCGAGCCATGCCGGGAGGTATTTGGGGAGCCTGAGGTCACCTTCTCTGTTGGAAAAACGGGTCTGGAGCCTGGCCAGGAGTTGGGGCAAGGTAAGACACCCTCACCCGCCTTGATCCACACCCGGACCGACACCCGAACCTCCACCAGACACAGTTCGAGGCTGGGTCGGGGAAGAGAGGGAGGTAGGGTGCGAGTGGGACCTCCTTCACACCTGGCACAGGTGCCCCAGGGATAGGGGTGGATGGGTAAGGAAGAACATTAGTGTTGACTCTTCTCTCTTGTCCCGGACAAAGCCGGGACTCCGCCCCTGGGAGGTGGCTGCTGTCAGCCCCTTCCTGCCCCCTCTGCTGCTCAGGCTTGGGGGTGTGGGGGAGGGAGGGGAGCAAGAGCCAGACATTAGAGAAAGTAGTCTGTGGGCCTAGCTCTCCCCGCCCCCCACAGTGGAGACACTGGAGCCACGGTGTGGGCTCTGACTGTTGGACCCCGGGGGGCTCTGCCTTTCTCCCCCAACTAGGGGAACAGCTTGGGGCCGCCAGACTGCTTCCTTTGCTCCCTGCCCCTACCAGCTTCCAAGGTCTGTGCCCTCTCTTCCCGACTCCCGTAAACTCCCCACCCCATCCTACCCCACCCCCCTATCTCTGGGTCGGTCTTCCAGGCATTGGCGCTAGCCCAGCCCTGCCTGGCGTGGGCCTGAGCTGAACCTCCTTGGGCTTTGATCCTCGGGAAAGGAAACGGTTTATCTTTGCTTCGCCCTCGGGGTCTGGCTCGGGCAGCTCTGCCCAACATTCCTTTCGCTGCCTCCAGGGGCGGGCGCAGACCCAAAGTGCAGGTGTGGGGATGAGCACAGCCAGGCTCCCCTACTAGGCTCCTAATTGCCACAAATGGGGGCCGGGGCTTTGTGAAATGTGCATTGTGTTTGAAACAGAAGAGGTCTGTTTCTGCTCTCTGCACCCCCTCCTTCCCCAGCAGCTGGAATGCACTTTTAACCCTACTCTTGCTGGAGTGACTTCTCACCCAAAACCATCCCGGGAAACTTTTGCAACAGGACACCTCTCCCTGGGTCTGGGTGAGAGCAATTACTCACCCAGCAGACCCCCTGAGTGACTTTAGTTTGATCATGTTATGTAAATAACAAAGGGTCTGGAAGTTTTCTGGGGAGGGTAAGAGAGGTTAATGTAAAGAACTGGAGATCAAAGAACACTTTTGATCTCCCAATAATCATTAGGTCACTCTCTTACTTAGTGCAAAGCTAGAATTGGGAGATGGCAGAAAACTTGTGGACCTAGGAGAGGTCATCTCTGATACTGAGGGCTAATGAGAAATGTGAACCCTCCCAAATCACCAGAGAATTGAAGTTATTTTTGCTTCTGGTTTGGATTTATGGAGTCAGCTTCTTTTGGATCTAGTTAAATTTGTATTCATCGATTTAGAGCTGAAAGGGACCTTGGAGCCATCTGTAATCCAACTGCCTTATTTGACAGAGAAAGAAACCTCTAAACTGGTGACTTGGCCAAGATCATAGGGGTAGTAAGTGGCACAGTTGAGATTTCAACCCAGCTCAACTGATTCTAGAGCTATGGATTCAGCTTCTTTTGGATCTAGTTAAATTTATATTCATTGATTTAGAGCTGAAAGGGACCATGGAGCCATCTCTAATCCAACTGCTTTATTTGATAAAGAAACCTCTAAGCTGGTGAGTTGACCAAGATCATAGGGGTAGTAAGTGACACAGTTGGGATTTCAACCCAGCTCAACTGATTCTAGAGTTTCACCTTCTTTTGGATCTAGTTAAATTTGTATTCATTGATTTAGAGCTGAAAGGGATCTTGGAAGCCATCTCTAATCCAACTGCCTTATTTAACAGAGGAAGAAACCCTCTAAATTAGACCAAGATCATAGGGGTAATAAATGGCACAGTTGGGATTTCAATCAAGTTCAACTGATTCCAGAGCTAGAGAGCTTGTTACTACACCACGTTGCCTTCCTGTCTCTCCCTTCCTGCATCTTGTACCAGAGAAGCAACTTACATAGAATTTTCCTAGGTTCCAAAAAACTGGAGGAAACTTGACTTCAGAAACTATGAAATGCCTGTAGCTCTTTCATTTTAACAATAATCCACAATTCTGAAGGTTTCACAACTGCTTCTCCCATAACAATGCTGAATTTGGTTGAAGTTGTGCTAGCAGGCTGTGTTCCCATTTTACTGAAGAGCAAAGTGAGGTCCCGACCACTCAAGGTCACACAGTAGCAAAGCAGATGAAATATGACTGGATTTTGTGGGTGCCCTATGTAGGGAGAGATCAGAATGAATATATCCTTTGTCTTCTAAACATCCAACTGCAAGCCTTTTGAGTCTTTGCAAGGCTTTCCCTAAATAACTTAGCAGATTGTCAGAACAATTAACACCCTTGCTAGAAAAGTTCCCTAAACCCTCTGCTGTGGGGTCCAGAGGAAAAGCATTAAGAGGCCATGCCTCATAAACTTTGAATTCTTGAGTGCAGGCTTATTACTGGCGGGCTAACAAACTGTAACCACGCCAACCTGTAAAATGTTAACTTGGGCAACGTCCCAAATCAAATTCCGGCTCCCCATGGAAGCTTTATTGCTAACCAGTCTAAGGCTTTGCCAAATCCCTGTTCAGAACTGCAGATTGGGTCCTCTCTCTCTCTCTCTCTCTCTCTCTCTCTCTCTCTCTCTCTCTGTGTGTGTGTGTGTGTGTGTGTGTCCACAGAAGTGCCCAAAAGTGTGCTGGAATCTCCTAATGGAAGCCCATACTTTATCTCCCTGCCTTATCTTCAGGAAGGATTTGTCACCTCCTCCAACCGAGTTTGAGGCTATGCTAAGAGGACAAAGAGAAGGACCAAGAGGAATTTAGATGTACATTTCACACTTGGCTTATAGAGGGAGGGAGAGCCTCCCAATCACATCAGGCATTTTATACCTTTTGAGGAAATACAGTATTCTTAATTGTCTGGTTTATGGGGGTGAAATGAGTACCAGCTGCCAGGAAAACAGCTTTATAATAAAACAAAGACGTGTCCAACCAGTAAGCTGAATTCACTTCTCTTTATCCTTAACTTCTCCTGAATCCCCCTGCTGGGATTCTGAAGGAATCCTAAGAACAGCTTTGCCCCAATCTAGTCTAACCTGAAGAGGCATCATATGCTAGCCTTTTTGAGAAGGAAGGAACAGCAACTACTCAGGATCATTTTGAGGAAAGAAACTGCTTATTTGGTTAATTGAATAGGATTCTAAGTTTTTTTCATCAGAGCCCTTAGTCCTGTGTTAGGAACATAAAGCAAAGATCTCTATATCTGTTTCTTAGTAGTTAGATCTTTAGGATTTGCTTGAGGCAAAGTAGGACCATCTCCAGTCATCCAGATCTTGCCACTAGATCCAGATGGCTCCAAAGGGGAAAGTGAGACTGGTGTCTGTACAGTCTCCCTCACTTAAATCCAATTCACTTGCATGTCATGGCTCACCTCCCTGATGTCATGGTCCTCTTGGAGAATGAACAATGTTGTTAAGTAACTTATTCCATGATCACATAGCTAGGAACAGGTCTTCCTGGGGGTCGTATGGTACTTTGTTCATTAGGCTCTCTCCTAGGCACAAAGTGATGGAGATCTTTGATCAATTTGGCCAAACTCTCCATTTCACAAATAAGGGCAAATGAAGGCCTAGAGAAATGACTTTCTCAAAGTCACATGTGCAGATCTCTGGTTTCCTCAATTCTAGGCCATGTTCTTTCTACTCCCATTATATCTCCAACTTCTTAATCACCTAGACTTGAATCCACTGTTAGGACAGCCTATTTCTAGTTGAAAGTAATCATGAAAGCACACAGAAAGCATGTTACCAATTTGATTCTCAAAAGCTCACCTGTTACCCTTCTAGCTATGACTTAGAATAAATTCTTTGGTTCTTGGTAGCCTGGAGGCTATACATGGCACCTTTATTCCACAAACTGAGCTAAAAGCTTTCTGGAGTATAATACCTTGCATTTGTATGGTGTTTCTTATTTTCCAAAGCCCTTTATCTGCTTTGATCCTGTTTTTTATCTCCCCAACTTCCCCTTCTTTTTGGTCAGACCACCCTCCCCCAAAAAAAGCCCAAAGCTGGGACATAGAAAGTAGAATTCAAAAAGCTTGGACTAGGTGCTAGCTAAAGTCTTATGTTGCAAGTCTTAGGCTCCTGTGTCAGGATTAAAGGGAATCTTCTCCCACTGGCCTCCTTACTGAGCCCTGAACTTTTTAAATTAAAAGATTATTTTCTTTGGCATTAAGTTTTGTTCTGCTAAAGCAGTAATTCTCAAACTTTGAGATTTCAACATCCCTTTACACTCTTAAGGATTACTGATGACCCCAAAGAGCTTTTGTTTATAAGGATTATAAGAATTAGATCACTATTTATTAGAAAATAAAAGATAATTTTTAGTTCTCTCTCTCTCTTTTTTTTTTTTTTTTTTGCTGAGGCAATTGGGGTTAAGTGACTTGCCCAGGGTCACATAGCTAGGAAGTATTAGGTGTCTGAGGTCAAATTTGAACTCAGGTCCTCCTGACTTCAGGACTGGTGCTCTATCCACTGCACCACCTAGCTGCCCCACTCAATAGTATTTTAATTTCTTTCCAATTACATGTAAAGATATTTTTCAACATTCATTTTTGTAAGATTTTGAGTTCCACATTTTTCATCTTCCCTCCTTTACCTCCCCCTCTCCCCAAGATGGAAAACAATCTGATATAGGTTATACACGTTCATCATTTTAAACATATTGCCATATTAGTTATGTTGTGAAAGAAAAATCAGGACAAAAAGGAAAAATCATGAAAGAGAAAAAACAAACTAAAAAAAGTGAAAATAGTATGCTTCAATCCGAATTCAATTTCCATAATTCTCTCTCTGGATGCTGATCACATTTTCTATCCCAAGTCCATTGGAATTGTCTACAAGCACTCTATTGCTGAGAAGAGTTAAGTCTGTCATAGCTGATCATCAGACAGTCTTGCTGTGTTACTATGTACAATGGTTCTGCTCATCATTCAGCATCAGCTCATGTAAATCTAAAAGAAAATTTTTTAGAAAGTCTATTAATTATTTTAAAATCACAATAATGGCCTATTACATGTTAGCATAATGATATTTTACATAAAATAACAATTTTTCCAATCAAAATTTAGTGAGAAGAGTGGTATAATTTTAGATATTTCTACAAATCTTTCTGATGTTTGGCTTAGTAGAAAGGATAGCTGGATATTTGCATTTGCTTCTATATTAAATTTGAGTTTTTAAATGTAGTTTTGGTTGAAGTATATGAAGAAAATCTGACCTCACAGATATATAGTTGGAAAAAGGAGGAGTATTTTAATAGACAAATAAGGTCTTAATATTATTATTATTATTTTGAGACTCATTTTGACCTTGGGACTCTTCCAAGGGTCTTGGCAGACCACATGTTTGAGAACAGAACAGCAGAAGTAAAATGGTTAGTACCATGATCCTTACCAGTCTTTGACAACTTAGTATGAATGAATTTGTCTTTTTCTAAAGGTAGACTCTGGGAAGGGGAAGAAAGGGTCTAGGATGCAGATGCTTGCTCTGCAAAGGAAGAAAGCAGGCTTGGGGGGGAATAGCGTGTATTTTTTTTTCAACGAAGAAGAGAGTCTCTAGAAATAATTCTCTCTTCTTAAATATTCAATTCTCACTGCCCCAGATCAGGAATAGTTAAACTCTTCCTAAGCAGAAGAGGGGTTGGGAATTCTAGATTCCACCTATCAGAATGAGGGCTAGGATCAGGGTCCAAGTAAAACCCACCTATTCTTCGAGTTTGTGATAAATTCAATGAATTGTCCATCCTACATTACCATTGAGTTACTGAGATTTGGTTAGTGAAATTAAGAACACAGACCTAAGGAAAGTAGTTTTCTCCACATCAGTGCAATGTCTCCACTTATGTTGTGAGAGCAGGGAATTCTGGTAGACTGTTAAGGTAGATTTGGAATGATCTGTACTATATAATGGAGCCCTTGAAACAAGCTAGAAGGAGGAAAGCTGAGATGAATTGATTAGCACTCTGATTGAGTAATATGTCTTTTGATTGACTCAAAATATTATCTCACCAAGACAGAGGGTAACTCTAGGGGAAATTTTTCATAATGACAGTTAAAAAGAAAGAAAGAAAGAAAGAAAGAAAGAAAAGCCTTTTATCGATGATGCTGAATTGTGGCTCTTACCCCAGCCGATTAGTGCATTATCATTGAACAGGACTGTATTTGGCCAGAAGCCTCCAGTCCTAAGAAGAGGAAGGGAGCTTCCAAGTGGTTCTTCCAAAGCCCCTCTGGAATATGAACTCTGCCTTCCAATGTTGGATGGCTTGAGATGCATTTGCTGTCCAGTTTAAATTTTTTCTTTATGTGAGAGTAACTTTGAGCCCCATAAATCTGCTGGGTAGAAAGCCACACCTCAGAAGGCATTGTTCTGTAGCTTTGCCATAGGAAAGGCACCTTTTCAGCAGCCCTGCTGTTGATTGCTCTAAACTCCTTCCTGTCTCATCATGAGATTGGCGCCTCTGGGAATAAGTCCCAAACCACTGGTCTCCCTTCCCGCCCTATTGCAGGGTTTCCTGTTTCTAGGCTACAAGAGTCCTGGGTGTCCTTCATTTCCCACTGGGTAAGAAAGGAAGGAGTTTCTCCGGAACTTCTGAAGATGGAAGCTTAGTAGGAGCCTATCTAAAAGAGCCCCTGTGATATTGTGGGCAGAAGGCCGACCCCCATGGAAGAGGATCCTTGGATTCTGATTGTATCTTTATAATTGAAAGGTAGATTCTGGGACTCCCAAATCCCAATTCTACTTAATTTATTATTTACTTACAATATTTTATTATTCTTTCTTTAAACAATGTTTCCCAATTACATGCAAATACATTTTTAAACACTTTTTAAAAATTTAATTCAAAGATTTATTATTCTTAGTTAGGGTCAAGGAGACCTGGCTTTAGATCCCTTCATTGGACATTTTACTAGCTATGTGACAATAGGCAAATTGATTGCCCTTTCAGAACCTTAAAGAGAACTAATGGTACCTCTCAACTACCTCCCTTCTAGGGTGGTTCTGAGGTTCATATAAAAGACTGTAGCTAAAGCATTTTGCAAACTTAAAAAAAATTTAAATATTGGTTACTATTATAAGGAATATATAGGAAGATTGGTGGCTGGAAGAGTGTTGTTTATTCCATTTCAGAGTATTTGGTACTGAGGACAAATTGTCTCCATTCAGAGAGCTGCAGTCTGAATAGAAAAGGATGAATTTTTAATGTTTTTTTTCTATGTACCTCCTGGCCTAAGGCCATATGCTAAGAAGTAGTTTAAGGGGTTTCTGTCCTCAGTCTGGCTGTGTAGATTTATTTTTTTCCCATTTCTACCCTGCCTCTCTATCCCACCCCCATATTCCCAATGGTGTGTTCAGGCTACTCTGAAGGTGTCACCTTGTCTTTAGGAGAACTAATCCCTTCCAACTTGTGACTAGACTCAGAAAGCTCCTGGAACTTTCCCTAAAGAAGGAAAGTAATTCTCATTTTCAAGTGCTCTTGGATATTTCTTTTCAGGAAAAAAAAAATTCTCTAAGTGAGTTGTTATCTGGAAAAAAAGGGAGTTTTGCTAGTGTTTCTGGGAAGGTCACTGTTCTATCAACCACAGCAACTGGAAGAAAAGATTTAATTCAATGTTCGATGTCCATTGTTCCTTAATGTCCAAGTTGGGAGTCAAAGTCGAAGGGGAGGGGAGGCTGACATAGCTTTTTTGGCCTTGGCCATTAAAGATGGGCCAGACAGCCTGGGTCAGAGTAAAGGACACTTTGCTGGATCGAAGAGACTTGGCTTCTAGGCCAAAATCTGTTGTTAACCCAGCTAGGTGACCTGGACAGACTGATTCATTTCCCTGCTCCTCATTCTCCTTATTTGTGAAACAAAGGGTTAGATTTGATCAGAAGGTTTTAACCTAAGGTCTGTGAATTAAAAAAAAAAAAATTGATAACTATTTCAATTAGATTGGTTTCCTTTGTCTTTCTATATATTTTATATTGTGCATTTAAGCATTTAAGCCCCTGAGAAGGGGCTTCACCATTCTCCCAAAGGGTTCTGTGACACACAAAGTTAAGAACAGGCCTGGTATCCCATTAAGATAATCTCTAGGGAACATTTTAGCGTCAGAATTTAGATTTTAAATACAAGAATACATTCTTTACTTTGGATTGTTCCTGGCTACTGGCAGGGAGAGCTTTGAAGTCAATAGCTTTGTGGTTTGGACAAGTGGAGAGATTAAACTGGTTCCCTGCAGTTATATGCTTTTCCCATACCATCTCTTAAGGTCTTTAATAGCACTAAACAGCCTTAATTGTCCTAGACTAGCTTAGCTGGTGCTTTTTCTCTATACCCACCCACTGACTTATCCCTCACTCCAGGCTAGTGTTTTCCTTCCTCTTCCCCCCTGACACTACTCTCCAAGGTAGCAGAGCTGCCAAAGGCTTTGGTACCCGTCCTGCATCCTCAACTGTGTATGGTTCTGGGGGTTTCCAGGTGGAAAAGATCTGAGCTGCCACAGAGTCCAAATTCTCTCATTTGACCCATGAGGAAACCAAAGCTATTGGGGTTCACTAAATTCATATATTGTATGTGTCAGATATTGAGACATTCTAGGGACCTTTGGAGAGTGGAAGGGGAGCCGGGGAAGAATAAAATCGAAGTCTGTTATCTCTCTAAAATCAAGGCTGAGAAGGCAAGACTCTTCTGAAAGGTTGGAAATGGTTAACTTTTGACGTGTAATTCTAGCCCTCCTTGGCCCCCTGACTCCCATCATATCCCTTCCACTTAAGGCATGAAAGCCCCTGCATTCCAGTTTCTTGGGCCTGGGGATGGAGCTGGGGGGCCCTGCAGCCATTTTGTGCTTATCTTGGTAATCATCAGCTATAGGGATCAGATTGCTGGGGAGAACAGGTCAGCAGCTATTAACCTGGGGCTTACTGTGGTACCTGGGGAGGAAGGGGGGGGTAGGGTGAGAAGGGTAACTGGGCTAGAATTGAGGCTTGATCCTATAGCTTGACAACTATTTAAACTTGAATTTGTCATCCTTGCCAATATCTATCCCTCCTGAGTGGATTTGGAATGTAACCCCAAGGCTTCCTCCCACCTCTCCCTCCCCTCCACTCAAGGACACCGTGAGAGAGTTCTTGCTGACATTGGAGTGGAGGAACAGAATTCTGGTGTGGGGGTGGGAGCATGGGTACGGGTAACTGAGAACGAGTCCATCATCATTCTTCCATTAATTTCACTGATGGACCCATCAGACCTGGTCTAAAAGCCCCCCCCCCCCCACTGGGAGGCAAAGCCCCTGATGGATTTGGAAGCCAGCTAAGGATGCTTGGAGTTCTGTGGCAAACAAAAGGGGAACCAAATCCCTCTGCTCAAAATAAGAGTAAGATGCGACTCTATGGAGTCTCCTGGTTATTTCTAAAAACTGGTGTTCATTTCTTAGGGTGTCTGTGTATGAGGTCAGTTTTAATCAAGTCTGTTTCTAGTTGTATCATTAAGACCTGTCTCCTATGGGGCGAAAAAAAAAATTTAAACTAAGGAAGTGGTAAACTTGGTTATGATCATGTGGCCAAAGGCATCTTATAATTTTTTATATTATGATATATAACTAGTTTTATAACATCCCTTTTACATTATATATTTATAATGTAATTTTTTATTTTCTATTTATAAATTAATAATATGATTTTATGTTTATGTTACATATTTATAATCTTATCTCTTTTATATTTATTTATTTATAATATGATTTTGTTTGATCTATTTTATCTATTTATAATATAATTTGTTTTATTTATATATTTCTAATATACTTTATCTATTTTATATTTGTATATTTATAATATAATTTTGTTTTGTTACATATTTATAATATAATTTTATACATTATCATATTAATGATAGTATAATCAATTCACTCACTTGCACAATGGATCTTTTATAAATTGTAGATTTAGGACTAGAAGGGACCTTAAAAGCCATCAAGTCCAATCCCCTCATTTTATAAATGAGGAAAGTGAGGTAGGCCAAATTTAAGTGACTCGCTCAGGAACCCATTACTACTAAACAGGACTTGAATCCAGGTCCAAGGCTTTGTAATAACAATATGTGTAATGATAAGGTAATAATACAGGTATGTAATACTAATATTATAATTCATGTGTATGATATTGATGCAGTAATTTATGTATGTATGTATCACCAATGTAATGTTGCCAGGGGCAACTAGATGGCACAATAGATAAAAACACCTGCTCCAGAGTCAGAGTTCAAATCCAGCCTCAGACGCTTACTAGCCCAGTGACTCTGAGCAAGTCACTTAGCCCTAATTGCCTCACCAAAATAATAATAATAATTAACATTTCTGTAGCACTTAGAAAGTACCAGGTGCTTCATAATGATTATCTCATTTGATCCTAACAACAACCCTGGCAGGTATCATCTTCATTTTGATAGTCAAGGACATTACCTGTTCTTAACAAATAGATGAAGTGACTTGTCCAGAATCACAAAGTATCTGAAGTGGGATTTGAATTCAAGTCTTTCTAGCCCCACTCTCTGGTTCAGGGGGAAGAATTTTGGATGAGCAGTCATTAAAGATCTGTATTTGTTTTCTGGCTTCCACCATTTTCAAGATAGGTGATCCTTAACAAAGTCTTTTGGCTCTTTAAATCTTTAAGTTTACTCATCCGTAAAATGGATATGATAGTTCTTGTATTTCCTACCTCACAGGGCTATTTAATTGTGAAGAAAGTGCTTGGTCAACCTTAAAATACTATAGCCAGTTCATAAGCACTTGTACTAGGTCCTGTACTAAGTACTAAGGGTACCAAGAAAGACCAAAAAAAAAAAAGAAAAGAAAAGAAAAAAAGAAAAGAAAAGAAAAGAAAAAGAAAAAAAATCTGATTCCTTCCCTCAAGATGTTACTAGTAAAGGGGGGCAGGAGGCGACAAGGTGCAAATAACTATAGACAATATTAGCTAGCATCTACAAAAGGCACACAGGTTTGCAGGAAAAAAAAAAGATATATAGCTATCTAAAGTATAAACACAGGGTTATTTTAGAGGGAGAGGACTGAGAAAGGATAGGGAAAAGACCTCCTGAGAAATTGGAATTTGTTTTGAATCTTGAAGGAAGCCAGTGGTTGTACAGAGAGTGTAGTGGAGGCTGAGTCAGGGAGGCAGTCAGACTATTGAAAATGTGTGTGGAAGTAAGTAAAGGCTCAAAATACTGGAAAGTGAAGAAAGGGAAGGGCTAGACTTGTAAAGAATATTAAATGCCAGAGGATTTGATCAGGTAATGGAAACTCTGGAGTTCATGCTCTTTAAACATCCCCAGTGCTTAGTACAGTGCCTGGCACACAGTAGGCACTTTAAGGAGATAACCACTGTAAAATACTTACCAGAATGCTTGGCACATAGTAGGCACTTTGTTGTGATTGATAATTTGTAAAGTGCTTTAGCACAGTGCCTGGCACACAGTAGGCACTTTAAGGAGATAATCATTGTAAAGAGCTTAGAAAAGAAAGCACTTTAAGGAGATAATCCAATGCTTTAGCACAGTGTTTGGCATATAGTAAATCCTTTAAGAAGATAATCATTGCAAAGAGCTTAGAACAGTGGCTGGCACATAGTAGACACTTTAACGAGAAAATAATTTTATATAGCTTAGCAAGATACTTGGCACATAGTAGGTGCTTTGAATTGTTTAGCATAGTGCCTGACACATAGTAGATACTATATAAATGTTAACTATTATTGTGAGTGAATGTTTATTGAATTGATTGACTACCTATTGGGTGGGAATGACAAGGTCAGACCTGAGGTTTGGGAAAATTTAAAGAAATGTGAGCTCTTGTTATTGTTACTCTGATGTCAGAGACTTTTCCTGAAGTGAAAACTTTGAAAAAAAAATTGTTTTTACTTCTCTGGAGCCCCTCCCCAACTCCCTCATAATCAGAAACCAAAAGTATCTGGTATCCTTCTGCTCCTCCACACACACTCACGCTGTGGCCACCCCCACCCCCCAGGGTATTGTCACCAACTCCCTTTGTAAGCCAGGAAATTCAAAAGACTAATTATAAGTCCAGGGAAAGTGAATAGACCTGTGTCAGCCCCTAGAATATGATGGAGGGGTCTGGGAGTAATCTTTATGCTTCTGACTTTTTTCAGCAGCAATCTAGTGAGTTGGAACTTCTGCAGCTTATTTCCCTACAAAGGTTTTTAGGGTCTTTCTTTAGGTTGTGTCCACTCTCATTACTCAGCCTACACTCCAGTTTATCCAGTACCCACTTAAGCTTGTTCTTCCCAGTATGGGAAAAGGTCACTTGAGTCTTTCTGGATTGGACTTCTATCAGCTTCTCTGAAGGGAACGCTTGAACCTCAGAAGTGGGTGACGAAGGTTTTGTCTGTGACTCCCTTAATCCCTGTAGACATGTCCATTCTGTGGGTACCCACAAGAGCCCTGTTCTGGGATCCCCACTTACCCCTCTCATTCCCCCAAACCTGTCCAATCAACCAAAAAAAAAAAAAAAAAAAAAAGCATACTTGTAGTCCAGTGGGTCTGGGCTAGAGAGTTTCCTTAGGGTTCATACCAACCTTTTGTTGTACTGGATTCTGAATCAGGAAAATCTGAATCCAAATCCCACCTTAGACATTTACTGGTAGAATAGCTTTGCTCAGTCTCAATCTCATCCTCCATAAAATGGGAATCATAATACTTCACAGGGTTTTAAGACCAAACAATAACATGTAAAGGACCTTAAAGCACTATATAAATGTTAGTTATTATTATTGTTATTATTGTTGTTGTTAACATTATTCTCTTCTCATAACTTCTCCCAGTCACCAGATCTAAGGACTGGTGGGAAAATCTAAGCAATTAGGATATATTTTCACAGCAGTGAGGAAGTCAAGTACTTCCTCTGCACAATTGAAGGAAATTTTGTAGTCCCTCTTACATTATTATAGCATAGTGTTTTGAAAGTATGCTATAAACATACACACTTATACATATGTACATGTGCGTTATACACATACATGTACATGTACATACATGTATGTATGGTCACACACTCATCCGTGTACTTATATACACTTGTGCATGGATACACACAGATATATAAATGCTCACATATACACTTACATACAAATAAGGCTGTCTTAGGTCCCAAGTCTTATTAGTCATAATTAACAAGAAAGCAGTAGGTTTGGGAGGTGGGGGAAAGGAAGAGGCTTAATAATTATCAGGACTCAACTGAGGTCTCCATGTTACTTGTCCATGGTAGACTTTTTAAATCTTGGCCAGTGTTTCCAAACTTACTTCTTTCAAGCAAGACAGGTCTCATCATGTTTCTGCAGGCAGGGGGGCCCAAATCCCATCAGTCTCTTTGGTCCATCCCACGCAGGCAATTAAGAGAAACACAGCTTCCTGCACCCTCACAACAGAGAGGAGGAGAGGGAAGGTTGAGAGACCTTTCTGGGAGAAGTGGAGGGGGGAGAAATGCCATAGCCTAAATCAAAAGTTGGACAAATTTCAGAAAGAAAGCTCAGTCCATGAGCTAGAATCTGATGACTTTCCTCTCCTTGCCACTTGTTCCCATCCTCTTTTCTCTTCCTGTTCTCTCCAGTTTTCCTGATTTCTTCTTTTTCTACTCCATCCCTTCCCACTGCCTTTTCTTCCCCAAAATGCCATTACAGATGATTAAGAAAAATATAAAAAAGAAGTTACCAACTTTTTTTTTTCCCCAGGGTCACACAGCCAGGAAGTGTTGAAATTTGAACTCAGGTCCTCCTGACTTCAGAGCTGGTGCTTTATCCACTGCGCCAACTAGCTGCCCCAAAGTTACCATTTTTTAAAAGCCATACCAAATGCATTTCAAAGGCTAGTTATCCCCCCATGTGGGCAATGAGCTCTCATCTTTTAACTCTTTCTACCCCATGATAATACACTGAACAAATTTAAGTATGGAACTTTAGAGTTAGAGGGAATCTTACATATCCCTCCATATTTTTTTCCTTTAAATTTTCACTGATGACCTCTTGCTTTTACATCATAGTTATTTCTTATATATACCTTCCCTACATCCCCTCCCTTGTTTCAAAGGGAAAAAAAAGTTAAACAAAACTTGGACAAAATTGACCTCATCTGACAATATACAATATTTTTTCATTTTTTCAATAAAAAAAAATGCCTATTCTGGGGCAGCTAGCTAGGGCAGTGGATAGAGCACCAGCCCTGGAGTCAGGAGGACCTGAGTTCAAATCTGGTCTCAAACACTTAACACTTCCTAGCTGTATGACCCTGGGCAAGTCACTTAACCCCAATTGCCTCACCAAAATAGCAAAAAAAAAAAAAAAAAAAAAAAAAAAAAGCCTATTCTACTCATTTTATAGTCTGGGAAGTTGTATGTATGGTCTATAATAGATGGCATGGCATTTGATGTCAGAAGGTGAGATTTGCATCCTGCCACTTTGTTATCCCCTGGTGATCTGGAATCAGTTTTCTTGTCTGTAAAATGGATGGTTTTGTTTAAGCTTCTTTTTGAGCAAATTCAGAGAAGGGAAATTAGGTCATCTAGCTAATGAGACTAGAATTCAAATCCTTTGACACCTTCTCCAAGGTCCCCTTTTCATCCCTATCTACCTGGCTGTCTCTTGGTATTTTAAACACCCAGCTAGTAATGAATGGCTCTGGTTATCTCCAGAAAAGGCTGGAGCTGCTGGGTGTGGGTCTGGTATCATAGAAGAGGCAGTTTCCAGACTTGACCCAGAGCTAGGAGACAGCAACAGTCCCTCAGAGGAACACCCCAGCTCTGCCTGTAAGTCTCCAAGGGCTTATGAACTACGTGGTTTAGTGTCCCTGTTGCGTTTTGTCCCCATCAGAGAATAAGAGGGATGGCCCAGCTCTCTAAGGATCCTACTCTGGAGAGAAGAGGCTTTTCCCAGGTTACTACCCTTCTCGTTCTCCCATTTTTCTTGTGGATTACTCCAGCTCAGTTTTAATGCAGAAGAAATGCTAAGATCTTCTCTTGATTTAATCCTGGGTCTCTTTTCATTCTTTCTCTCCCCCTTCCCAATATATCTTTCATTGGAGCAGATATTTCTGCTTGCTTGAGAAGCTCCTAAGGGGAGCTATCTATACAACATGGTACAGTGCAGTGTGGAACACCAGACTTGGAATCAAGAAACTAGGTTAAACACGTTAGACACTCACTACGAGAGTGACTTTGGGGAGTTACACCTTCTCAGGACTCAGTTTCCCCTATCTGTAAAATTAAAATAATCATCTGTTATATCTCACAGGACTATTGTGAGGCTCAGGAAAGGGTCTTTGTAAATGTGAGCTCTTCTATGACAGAAAGTCTGTGTTTCCCCTTTGTGTCAACTGCTCTTAAATACTCAAGGTTTGCTGGGTTTGGCCCTATAAATGGTGATGGAAAAATTTGAAAACCAAAAGCCAGGTAGCTACTCTCTGAGTGGCCTTCTTAGCAAGTTACTTAACCCCTCCCAGCCTCTGTTTACTTCTCTGTCAAATCAGAAGGCTCAAATCGTCTCTTAGTCCATTCCTGTGAACCTCTTTGTCACAAGAAACATCTTTTCTTTTCCTCTCCCGAGTTCGGAAGAGAATGCCCATTTTCTGGATGTGGCTCTTCTCAACAATGAGACGATCGATCCAGACCAGTTCCAATGATCTTGTGATAAAGAGACCCATCTACATCGAGAGAGACACTGTGGGAACTGAGTGTGGACCACTACATAGCATGTTCACTTCTTTTGTTGCTGTTTGCTTACATTTTATTTTCTTTCCCATTTTTTTTTTCTTTTTGATCTGATTTTTCTTGCGCGGCAAGATAATTCTATAAATATGTATCATATATTGGATTTAACATATTTTTTTACCATGTTTAACATATATTAGATTACTTGCCATCTAGGGAAGGAGGTGGGGGAGAAGGGGTGGAAATTGGAACACAAGATTTTGCAAGGGTGAATGGTGAAAAATTATCCTTGCAAATGTTTTGAAAATAAAAAGCTTCAATTAAAAAAAAAAGAGAGAGAGAGAACATCCATCTTTCAGCTGAGAAGATAGAGCCTCAGCTGCAGGAAGTGCAGTGCCCAGCATCGAAGACTGGCCAAGTTCCTGGCCCTCCCTGGAGGGAGCAGTGGGGGTGTTTGTGCAATTCCAGGAGAAAAAATACATTGCCCCAGAGCAGAGAGTTTGGGTGAGGTCTTGCCCCCTGGTTCTCAGGCTTGATAAGCTCTCATCGCTTGGCACTTCCTCAGGCTCTTTTCCTGCAGGGATTTGTGCCTTCTTGCCCAAGCTTAGTTCATGGCTCCTGTTCAAGACAGGGGGGCTGGGTGGGGAAGGGAGCCCTGAATTATCTAGAGGGGAACTTTGAAAACCATCCAGGGCCTTTGAAGTTCTTCTGACTTCCTCCTCAACTGGATACAAATGGGTGCCCAGATTGTCCTATAAACTCACCCAAGAATTCTAAATAGTTCACACTACTTCCTACCTCCAACCACCCTATGTTTGGGCAGTGACTCTAACTTTTCTCTAAATTCTACACTTTCATTTCATGCTATCATAGACTTGGGGTTAGAAGGGACCCATCAATTTACAGAGAAGGAAACTGAGGCCCTGAGAAGTTGTGATTTATGTCATACAGTAGTAGTAGTAGTAGTAGTAGTAGTAATAGTAGTAGTAGCAGCAGCAGCAGCTGTGGAAGGATTTGAATTCAGGGCTTCCTGACTTCAAGCCCAGAGCCTTATCCATTGCAGTGCTCATAATAGTCCTGTGAAATGGATAGGGTGGGTCCTTTTCTTCCTTCCTTCCTTGCTTCCTTTCCTTCCTTTCTTCCTTCTTCTTTTCCTTCCTCCCTTCCTTCTCTTCCTTCTCTCCTTCCTTCTTTCTCTCCCTCCCTTCCCTCTTTCCTCCCTTCTTTCCTCTTTCCCTCCTTTTTTCCTTCTTTTCTTTCTCTTTCTTTCTTTTCTCCCTCCCTCCCTTCCTTTACTTTCTTTCTTTTGGAGGCAATCAGACTTAAGTGACTTGCTCAGCATCACAGGCTAATAAGTATCTGAGGCTGGATTTAAATTCAGTCCTCCTGACTTCAGGGGAGGTGTTCTATCCATTGCACGTGTAGCTGTCCTAGAGCAAGTCATTTAAACCGCACTTTACGGATTGGAATACTGAGGCATTCTAATATTTCATGATCTTAGAACTGGAAGGAAGGCTATGGACTTGACATCAGGAAGAGTTGAGTTCAAGTCCTGCCTCAAACAACTATTGATTGTGTGATCCTGAGCAAGTCCTTTAACCTCTCTTAACCCCAGTTTCCTCATCTGTGAAATAGGAATGATTATAACACCCACCTCACAGGGTCATTGTGAGGATCAAATGAAATAATACATGTGAAGTGATTGCAAACCTTAAAAAGCTTATATAAATGTTAGCTCTCTGGCACACAGTAGGCACTATATAAATGCTTTTTTTCTTCCCTGCTTGAGATGTTCTCTCTCCCATTAAAACATAAGCTTTTTGAGGGTTGGGGCTTCTTTTGCTTTTATCTCTAGGGTTTAGCCCAGAGCCTGGCATAGAGGAGGTGGGTTCTAAGTGCTTTTTGATTGATGACGTGACTGGTATCGAGTATCAGCAGCAGGACCCTGGCCGTACTTTCCCACATTTAAATGCCCAGCCAGATCCCAAGCTCTCCCCCATTGGCGCCCTGTGGTCTGTCCTGGTCCCATGTTCGGTGATTATTTATCTCTTGGTGGGAAGACAAGAGGCAGAACTCGATTCCCGTGACTTTGCTGCAATCCGTCCCCGGGCTGACTGGACTTGCTTTTGCCCAAGGCTGCTGGGGAAAACAGAAATTCAGCTTATTCAGTAGCATTATATCACAGACTGGTGGGAGAAGGGGGGATGAGTGATGATAAAGGTGGAATTCAGATCAATTTTATGTTTAAAGGAATGATGCAATCAGATGACAGGAAATGGAACTGGCACAAGGGTAGTCAAACTGCCCCTGAGGCTTCGGGTTTACCATCAGCCTGCCTTGCCAGTGACTCAGTGGTTGGCTTTCAGGGAAGCAGCTCTTGTTCTTACAAGTGTGTGAGCAAACATCCGGGGTAGGGCTGCTAATGTAGCTACAGCAGCAGCAGCAGCAGCAGCACTGCCCCCCTCCTCCCAACTGCTCGGGCCCCCTTGTAGCCCTCCCTCAAGACTGGCTTATTTGGGAAAAATTGGATCAAAATGCTGATCCACAGTCAGGTTTGTGCTACCCATGGCTCCAGAGTTCAAGAAGCAATCCCTAAATTTTGTGTTCTCTGGATCTCCAGAAAGGTAGACCAGTACTCCCTACTTGTTGTCAAAGTGGAAGAAGCATATTAAGTATCTATTGCTTCTACTAGATGTCCTTGAAGAGAAACAGTTCCAACCCTGGAAGAGCTTAAATGGATGGTAACTGGAAGTGAGATAACTGGATCCTCCAGCTTGTTAGGTTTTGAATGTTAGTCTTGGAAGAAGGAAGAAGGGACATTACCCACCCACCCACACTTCTCCATCACAATGCCTAACCACTTCTGCTTCTTGGAATTCTTGTCTGGGATGTAGGCCGCCCAGTGAGACACAGTCTGGCCAGTGCTATAATTTCGCTGTAGAGAAAAATGAGTCCTTTTACCTTACCTGAGTCAGGTTTGTGGCAGTAGATTCTAATAACCTGTACTTATTGCCTCATTCTGGGTGAGAATGACAGGCTTTCCCAGAAGGAACTTGTATTGGGCTCTGCTATAATCTGTGGACTTGAAATCTATGGCAATTACCCAATTGCCTCAGAAAAAAAAAATGGAGACGATAACCTGGACTAAAGTATAATCAGGGAACATTGGGAAAAGTCTGAGAAGAAAGAGACCCAAATTCTAGGTTCCATCACTAACTTGATTGTAAAGCTGTAACTAAGGAGGGTATCTGAGGTTTTGCAGGGATCTCATATAGGGGAGAATATTTCTTCTCCAAGTACTATCCCTTGTCTCCCAAGCTAATCCACCCAAGCCACCACTCCCAGGATCTTTTTTATTTTTTATTTTATTTTATTTTATTTTTTTTTTTTGCTGAGGCAATTGGGGTTAAGACTTGCCCAGGGTCACACAGCTAGGAAGTGTTAAGTGTCTGAGACCAGATTTGAACTCAGATCCTCCTGACTTCAGGGCTGGTGCTCTATCCACTGCACCATCTAGCTAGCCCAATCCTCAGGATCTTGTATCATGGTGGTGGCTCTTTCCTGGGCCTTCCCTGTATTGGCCAGCTGTGCCTCAAGGACACATACTCTGGGACACAAGTCCTCTTCTTTCCCATTTCACTGTCCCTAGAACATGCTATCTTCTGTGTTGTCCCACTCTCCACTCTCCCTATCCAAATTTGCCTGGAAATCTTTGCTGCTCCTCGGCAAGTTAGTTTAGGCTAAACAATTTTAGGCAAATCCTGTTTTCTCTTTTTATTGGTTTCCTCCTCTATTCAAAGATCTGTGATCTTTGCAGTGGAAATACTCTCTCCACCAATCCTCATGAGTTGTTTCAGCCAAGTAATTCATTACCCTGTGGCCAACCTGGAGATAAACCTTTCCCCAAACTTAGCTAGGTTGGTCCCCTGCCAATGGGCATTGCCAGGCTCCCTTTAGAAGCCTTCTCAGCTCGACATAGAACTTGCCAGAACTTGTGTCTTTCTGCCATAGTCTTTGAGAAGCCAAAAGTATCTCCAGGCCAGGATGAGGTAACTGAAGATTTTAATGGAAATCACCTTGCTTAAGCAAAACACTATAAATAGAGCCTTTTGTAACTTCTGACTTTTTTTTTAATTAAGGATCCTGCCTGAGTAGGAACAATTTAAGTTTCTATACCCTTGCAAATCAGTTGGTCAACAAGGATTTATCAAGTTCCAGGCACTAGGCTAAGTCCTGGGCACACAAAAAAAGGCAAAAACATAGTCCCTCTCTTGCATGAAGTGATGCTGAGTAAAACGAGCAGAACCAGGAGATTATCATACACAGCAACAACAGTATTACATGATGATCAATTCTGATGGACATGGCTCTCTGCAACAAAGAATTGTCTCAAACCAGTTCCAATTGTGCACTGAAGAAAACCATATACACCCGGAGAGAGGGAAATGAAATATGGACCACAATGTAACCTTTTCATGATCTCTATTGACATTTGCTTGCATTGTGTTGCCTTTCTCTGATTGTTTTTTTTTTTTTTCTTGTAGATAGGATTTTTCTTGCATAACTTGTCAAGCATTTCAACATTATTAACATGTAGTGGACTTCCTACCATCTAGGGGAGGGGAGGGGACTGGGGGTAAAATTTGTAATGGAAAGCTTTGTAAAGATCAATGTTGGGGAACTACCCATACATATGTTATACAAATAAAAAGCTTTAATAAAAAAAAAAAAAGAAAAGAAAAACATAATCCCTCTGATGCATTTTTGGTGGGGCTGTGAACGGATCCAACCATTCTGGAGAGCAATTTGGAACTATGCTCAAAAAGTTATCAAACTGTGCATACCCTTTGACCCAGCAGTGTTTCTATTGGGCTTATATCCCAAAGAAATCATAAAAGAAGGAAAGGGCCCCACATGTGCAAGAATGTTTGTGGCAGCTCTTTTTGTGGTGGCTAGAAACTGGAAACTGAGTAGATGCCCATCAATTGGAGAGTGGATGAATAAATTATGGTATATGAATGTTATGGAATATTATTGCTCTGTAAGAAACGACCAATGGGATGATTTCAGAGAGGCCTGGAGAGACTTGCATGAACTGATGCTGAGTGAGATGAGCAGAACCAGGAGATCGTTGTACACGGCAACAACAGTACTATATGAGGATCAGTTCTAAGGGACATGACTCTCTTCAACAATGAAATGCTTCAAACCAATTCCAATTGTTCAGTGAAGGGGGCCATATACACCCAGAGAGAGGGATGTGAAATGTGGACCACAACATAACATTTTCATGTTCTCTATTGATGTTTGCTTGCATTGTGTTTCCTTTATCAGATTATTCTCTCTTATAGATACGATTTCTCCTGAACAAAAAAATGTTGTGTGGCAATACATATATTCTATTTAAGTATCTAACATAATTAACATGTAGTGGATATCCTGCTATCTAGGGGAGGGGTGGGGAGTAGGGGGGAAAAATTTGTAACAGAAAGCTTTGTAAGGGTTAATGTTTAGGAATTACCCATACATATGTTTTGCAAATAAAAAGTATTAATAATTTTAAAAAAAAGAAAGAATAAATAAATAAATGGGAATATTAAAAAAAAAAAACACATAGTCCCTACTCTCAAGGGATTCATCCGCTAATGGGGGAGACAAGTGTTAACATGAGTTAGATATGGTATAAATGAAAGATAATGCCAGAGGGGAGGCAGTGGGGGCTGACCAGGAAAGACTTCCTGTGAGATTTTAATTAAAACTTGTATCATGGTGGTAGCTCTTTCCTGGGCCTTCCCTGTATTGGCAGGCATGTATGGGGAGGCAAATAATATGCAAGAAGACTGGAAGAGGTAGTGATACATTAGGTTATAGAGTGCTTTAAAAGCCAATCAGATCATTTTCTATTAGGTCCTGGAGGTACTAGGGAGCCACAGGAGCTTACCAAGTAAGGGAATTTCATGGTCAGATCTGTTCTTTAAGGAAGATCTGTTTGGTAGATGAGTGGAGAGTAGATTAGAGTAGAGAAAGATTTGAGAAATAGACTACTGTAATAATTCAGATGTAAAATCATATAGTCTACATGAGAGTGGTGACAGTGTCAGAAGAGAAGTGTGAGGAAGGTAAAATTGATAGAACTTGGCAACAGATTGAATATGGCGGGCATCAGGAGAGTTAAATTGAGGATGACACCTAGATTTTAAATGATGTTGGTACTCTCAATTATAATAGGGAAGTTTGGAAGAAGGGAGGGTTTGGGGGGAAAGATAATGAGTTCAGTTTTGGATATGTTGAATTTAAGATATTTATCTAGCATCTGGTTTCAGATATCCAACTGGAAGTTGGAGGATTGAGCCTGGGGTTCAAATGAGAGATTGCTGTTGAATAAATAGATCTGAAAATAATTTGCATAGAGATGATTCAGTTATCAATGGGAGCTGATTAGATCACCCAGTAAAATAGGTAGAAGGAGAAGAGAAGAAGACCCAGAGAAAGTTTTAAGGAACAGCCATGGGTTAACAAATGTGACTTGAATAAAGATCCCTGAAAGGGGGCTAAGGAAGGTGGTTGGATAGGTAGGAGGAAAACCAGGAGAGAGCAGTGTGTGGAAAACCTAGAGATTTCTAGAAGGTAGTGATCAAGAGTGACAAAGGCTGCAAAGAAGACAAGAAGAATGAGGATGGAGAAAGGGGGTATCAGGAGCAGCTAGGTGGAGCAATGGATAGAGCACCAGTCTTGGAGTCAGGAGAACCTCAGTTCAAATCAGGCCTCAAGACAAATACTAGCTCTGTGACTCTAGGCAAGTCAGTTAAGCCTGATTGTTGAGAGGGATGGAGACAGAGAAGTGGTAGAGGGAGGAAGGGAGAGATAGAGGAAAAGAGAAAAAATAGAGAGGAAAAGAGGAAGATAGAGAGGAAGGAAGAGAAAAAGAGAAGTTGATAAAAGGAGACAAGGGAGGGAGAGAAGGGAAGGGGGGAGACAGAAGTGAACAGAGGGAGGGAAAGAAAAAGGAAGAGAGGAAGGGAAAGAGAGAGAGAGGAAGGAAGGGAGAAAGACAGAGAAGTTGATAAAGGGAGAGAGAGAAGGGAACAGAGGAAGGGAGAGAGACGGAGAAGTGAACAGAGAGAGGGAGGGAGAGAAGGAATATGCTAATTTGTTAATCAACCTCTTAGTAACTTCTTGTCTACAGATGGAGAAGACTTGGGTATTTTTAGGTAGTAGGGAAGCAGCCAGAAGATAGAGGAATGGAAATGAATAGAAAGGCAATCTGCTGGTGAAAATGGGATTAAATGGCATTACCTGTATCTGTAGAAGAGTTTGTGTTGGTAAGAAGGGCTGCCTGCCCCTTCACATGAGACAAGGGTGAGGGAAGAGATAGTGACAGAAGGCACTTGAGTGATAGGAGATAGGAAGAAGAGAAAAGAAGGAATTCACAGCAAATGGTCTCTAAATTTTGAGTCAGGTTCTCAGCTGAGAGAATGGGGATAGGGGGATCCATAAGAGGTTTGAGGAAGGGATAAAAAGGCAGAGAGAAGCCGTTTGTGGTGAATAAAATGGTGAGTCAATGAAGGAAGCACAAAAAGCATATCTTGCTCCTTTTGGTAACAGTCCTATTGAGATTGTGTAACATAAATTTGGACCCAATCAGCATGGTTTTATAATTTTCTTTCTCTTGATTCAGTAGCAGAGAATGGGAAAAGGGCAGAGGATGGTGTGAGTAAGCAAGGATGGGACTTGAGAGAACAAGTAGGTAATAGGGTGAGGCAAGGAACTTGAATAGAAGGTAATGTCAATGACTCTCTTCAACAATGAAATGCTTCAAACCAGTTCCAATTGTTCAGTGAAGAGAGCCATATACACCCAGAGAGAGGGATGTGAAATGTGGACCACAACATAACATTTTCATGTTCTCTATTGAGGTTTGCTTGCATTGTATTTCCTTTATCGGATTATTCTTTCTTGTAGATACGATTTCTCCTGCACAAAAAATGATGTGTGGCAATAACTATACATATATTCGATTTCTTAAGTATTCTAATATAATTATCATGTAATGGATATCCTGCCATCTAGGGGAGGGGTGGGCAGTAGGGGGGGAAATTTGTAACAGAAAGCTTTGTAAGGTTAATGTTTAGGAATTACCCATACATATGTTTTGCAAATAAAAAGTATTAATAAAAGAAGAAAAAAAAGAAAAAAAAAAAAAAGAAGGTAATGTCAAGTTGATTTTCTTCAACAAGGGGTCAACAGAAGGATGAGAAGCCAGAATGATGACCTGGGAAAGAAGGACAGGAGGATTAGAAATCTTAATGAGAACTTTTCTTGCACAGCAATGATGTGTGGAAATATGTATACATATATTTGATTTGTCAAATATTTTAACATAATTAACATGTAGTAGATATCCTGCCATCTAGGGGAGGGGTGGGGAGTAGGGAGGAAAAATTTGTAATGGAAAGCTTTGTAAGGGTCAGTGTTGAAGAATTACCCATACATATGTTTTACAAATAAAAAGCTTTAATAAAGAAAGAAAAAAATAAATAAAATTTAAAAAAAGAAATCTTAATGAGAATGAAAAATTGGTTTAGGATTGTTAAACTAGAGAAAACAAGATTTACATAGTTGAGAGAAATGAGAAAGTTTTATTATACATTTTACAAATGAGTATACTGCAACTCAGGTGATGTAACTTGCTTCCAAATAAGTGTTAGAACTGGGACCCAAATCTGCACCTTTATTTCAAGTCTAGGGCTGTGTATGAACTCCAAAGAAACTATCCCCAAAAACTTGTTATTAGATCTAGGGGAAAAGAACAGAGGCATGTTTGTCCTTGGATTTTTTTTTTTCTTCTAAACATTTCCACAATTATCATGCTGCACAAGAAAAATCAAATCAAACGAGGGAAAAATGAGAAAGAAAAAACAAGCAAACAAACAATAAAAAAGGTGAAAATGCTATGTTGTGTTCTACACTCAGTCCCCATAGTCCTTTCTCTGGAAGCAGATGGCTCTCCATCACGAGATCATTGGAACTGGCCCGAATCACCTTATTGTTGAAAAGAGCCATCACAGTGGATCACATAATCTTGTTGCTGTGTACAAATGTTCCCTTGGTTCCACTCACTTCACTTAGCATGTAAGTCTGTCCAGCCTCATCCTGCTGATTGTTTCTTATAAAACAATAATTTTCCATTACATTCATATACCACAACTTAGTCATTCTCCAACCGATGGGCATCCACTCGATTTCCACTTCCTTGCCACTACAAAAAGGGCTGCCACAAACATTCTTGCACATAGAGACAAGGACCCACATGTGCAAAAGTATTTGTAGCAGGCCTTGGATCTTAAAATAGTAATTCTCTTTGAACTGTCGGCTTCCTGCCTAACCACCTGGGCCTGCTGGGGCAGGCAAATTCCTCCCCAGGTTAAACTTAGCTCAGGTCCAGTTTTCCCCTCCCCAAGGCTATGTATCACACAGCCTGGTACTCCCTACCACGGGGATGTCGTCATGGAGGCGAAACTGGTTTCTAGGTGATCAGCTCTTTCCCAGAGGCTCATTTTAACCTTTTCACCAAAAGGTCTCACTCTGTTGCACACATGAGCCTCTGGTGCTTTTGGAATGCTGTCTAGGCCCATTGGAAGCACCACAGGTGTTTCGGTTATTTCTCATCCAGCCATCTTTCCCCTCCTCACCCCAGCCCCAGATAGAGAGATGCTCCTAGGTTCTGCCTTTTCTTCCATGAGAGATGATGGATTCAGTACACCAGGACAGGATTTCTCTATAGTCTGGTCGCAGGTGACGCTAACTCCAGAAACCTGTGTCTTTGCTTACAAGGGAAAAGCAGGGTAAAAATCTCTGTGGATGAGAGCAAAGGGATGGAGGATTCAGATCTGGCAGCAGAAAATGTGGCTTTAAATCTGGGCATGCTACTCACTTCTATTTTGTTCCTCTGGGGGAGAGGGAGGGATAGGCTGGATGGACTCGAAGGTCCGTCCTGCTCCTAAATTTATGACATCTTTGTTGCTTTAATTTACAAAGGGATCTCTGAGATTCCATCTTGCTATGAATCCTATGAATGTAATAATAAATTTGAAAACTGTTAAGGGGTCAGAAATGAAAAGGACCCAGGAATAGATGATTTAATTATTTGTCTAGCATTAGACAAATTTGTTTATACTGCTGGCCTTAATGTACCTGGCTTCCCTGAGATATTATGCCAGGGGGATTGGTCCTGTTTTCCTTCTGCCCCTCATTTTATTGGAAATGGGTATTGAAGGAATTATGAATAGCACAGTTTACATAATCATTACACAAATATTGGATCAGATACCTTTTTTCTTCTTTTAAACAACAAACAAAAAAGGATTTAACTTTTGGAAACTTCTGTTCATCTTTGTAGCATTGTGATTGTATCCTTTGTTTTTGAAAAGAAAATCAAATAAAAGGAATTGAAAAGTGCATTTTCCTGCTTCTCTCAAAATACAAAAAAAAAGGAATACCTAGCTTCCAATAATAATAATAATAGCTAATATTTATATAACATTTTAAGGTATGATAAATACTTGATATATTTTAACTCATTTGGTCCTCAATTCAACCACATGAAGTTGGTGTTTTCATTGCCTCCATTTTATGGAGGAAAAACTGAGGCATAGAAGTTAACTTACTTGTCCAGTGTCACACACAAATAATTGAGTTAAATTCTGCTTCAGACTTAGTTTTTCCGGACTCCAAGTTAGGAGGACACAGATCACGGATCACTTAGTACAAGAAGTCTTTCATGATCTCACCCACAGGCTATGCAGTTCAATGGATAGAGTGCCAACCCTAATGTCAGGATGACCTGAATTAAAATCTGGCCTCAGATACTAAATATCTCTGTGACTATTTAAACTCTGTTTTACCCAGTAAAATGAAGTATTTCATCAGTAAAATGAATGCTACCATTAACGTCTATCTCCCAGGGTTGTTTTAAGGATCAAATGAGATATTAATTGTAAAGCTCTTGGCACAGTGCCAGGCACACAGTAGGTGCTTTATAAATGGTAGCTGTTCTAACTATTAATATTATTGTTTGTTAGTGCCATTCCCTGTGAGGTTAATTTCCACTTATTCTGTATTTTCTTTACATGTTCTAATTTGTGTATGTTGTTTCTCTCATTAGATTATAAACTTTTTGAGGGTAGATACTATTTTTGCATTTTCTTTGCTTGGAACCTTGATGGAACCTTTGCATTTTTCTGACTTTTGTGAGGTTTTTCTAGGGTCAGCTAATCCAAACCTGTGTTTTAGAGTTCCTGGTCTTAATAACTATGCAAAGAGTTAACCAGGATATGTTAAATTGTATGTTTTTCAGGGATCACATTTAGAAGGATTGCATCAAGTACACACACACACACACACACACACACACACACACACTTTCTATCATGATCCTTCCATGCAACATTCTGCTTTCCCTTCTCCCAAGGAGGTGGGACAGGAGGGAGGAGAAAAGAGACAGGGAGAGGGAGAGACAGAAACAGATAAAGACAGAGAGGAAGGAGGAGAAGGAGGAGAAGAAAAGGAAGAAAAAAAGGAAAGAAGAAAGGAAGGAGAGAAAGAAAGGAAAGAAGGAGAGAAAGAGAGAAGAAAAGAGAGCAGGAAGGAGAGGAAAGAAAGGAGAGAAGGAAGGAGAAACAGAAAGGGGGAAGGAAGGAGAGAGGGAGAAAGAAAGGAAGGAAGAAGGAAAGAAGGGAGGGAGGGAGGGAGGAAGAGCTGGGAAAGGTATGGGTGTGAAAGAGAGAAAGCCTTCTAAATATGACACCTTAACAAAACACAGTTTGCTATACCCTAGTTAACTCTCTCATAGTTATGGGGATGAATTGAGTAGCTCTTGGTTTATCAGGTGTTTTCCCAGAAGTACCTCCAGCCCTGGGAACACTCCCTTCTCCCTTTTTTTTTTTTTTCTATTTGTTTTTAAATTTTCTTTTTTGGCTCTGGGTCTAATCCATATATAAGAGCATTGTGGTGCATAAAGAACTAAAAAGAGGATTATATGTGAAACCATGAACTAGCATCATCTTGGGTTTGGTGGATCAGGGGTAGGTTTATTCCCTTTACCTTGGCAGTGACAAAGTTGCAGTTTTTTCCTGTCTGGATTTTGGGGATTTCCTTTGGAATCACCCTTTTTCTGATGTTCTTCTCCTTTCTTTCTCAGTGGCCTTGATCAGGTGTCCTGGACAGGTGCCAGAGCTGCTTAGCACAGATGACCATTTCACCGTGAGGAGTGATGGGATGATCCTGGTGAAACAGCCCGTGTCCCTGCAGGACAGGAGGACTTTCTCCATCTATGCCAGAGGCTTGAGTGGCCAGGAAGCCTCTGTCACCGTGACAGTAATGAAAAGGCAGGACCCCTATGCAGAGGTAACAGGAGCACACAGCAAGGCTATTTGAGTTGTAGCATGAGGGTGTATCTGGGCTCTAATTGGCTCTTAGGATGGGAAATGGGAAGAGCAGCAAGGCAGAATAGGAGCTTATCTGGCTCAAACCTGGATTCAAATCTAGCCTCAGGCATTTACTTGCTGTGTGATCTCAGGGAACTCACTTACCCTCTCTCTGCCTCAGTTTCCTCATCTGTAAAATGAGAATAATCATTGCTTTTCCAGGATTGTTGTGAGTGAGAATCAAATAAGATAATATCCACAAAGTGCTTAACACAATATCTGGCACATGGTAGATGCTATATGAATGTCAACTATTATTATCATAGTATTTTGCAAATCTTAAATTATAAAAATGTTAATAATGCTTAATATGATTAAGCAGGTATCAGAATAAAATATTGCTTTGTAAGCGAATAAGCAGGAATGAGTAACTTTCAGTTCTTTCTCCAGTTTTTTTTTCCTCTTCCTGATCTTCAGTTTTAGTGTTGGACAGAAAATTGAGATCAGAATTTCCTGTATCTCTGGAGAGTTATTTGACCCAGGGACCCAGAATCTCCCACTGTATTCCAGATCTTGCTTTACAAAGTTGGCCACAGATCTAATCTACCTCCACCTTGGCATTTTGGGGTGACGTGCTCCCTATTTCCCGGGTCCAAATGCCCTCAAAGCATCTTGCAGCTTTCAAGCTCATTGCCCCTCATACTACTACCACCACTACTAACTAGCTAGCATATTTATATAATGGTTACTGTGTGTCAGAAACTGTGCTAAACTCTTAACAATTATTATCTTATTTGATCATCATGACAACTCTGCAAGATGAGTTATTATCACCCACACACACACATTTTGTAAGTGAAGAAACTGAAGTAAACAAAGCTTAAATGACTAGAAAGGGTTATTATGCAAGAAACATAGATCTTCTAGGTTCTAGTTCAGAACTGGAAGTACCTTTATAGCACAGAGAATGTCAGAAGTGGGAGAGATCTTAGAACAGAATGTCAGAGCTAAATGTCAGAGCTGGAAGGGACATGGGATGTCAGGTCTGGGAAGAACCCTAGGATATAGAATGGCAGAGCTGGGAAGGACCCTAGAACATGGAATGTCAGAGCTGGAAGGGATCTTATAACACAGATATCCTGCTTATAAAACGAGGAGGATAAAAACTTTTGGAGAGGTAGGTAAGTATGGGGGGAGATGGGTGTGGGGTATGGGTATGGGTGGGTGTGGAGTGTGTACACCAGTTATTTTCAAGGCTACAGTAAAGAATCTTTGCTTCTTCTCTTAGGAAAGTCTGGTACTGAAGTCTTCCTCATCCAAACGCACACTCCGGAGACGGAAAAGGGAATGGGTCGTACCTCCGATTTCTGTTTCTGAAAATGGGAAGGGTCCTTTTCCCCAGAAGCTGAATCAGGTATGGATCTACCTGCTATACCAATGCTTGAGGCAGCAGGGTCTCATCTTAATTCCCCCATTTTAACCTCCTTTGTTAAGTCACTATTTGGAAAGTTTTTGGTACTTTGTAGCATGGAGAGATTATGAGGATTTGATATAGCAACATCTGCTAAAACATCATTCTTGGATTTTTATGTCTCAGTGTTATGTACAGGTGATTTGGGTGCAGCAGTTGGGACTGATTTTAATAAGACTTACTGATTCAGTTCTCCAGGATGTTCTGAGGTCTATATTTGTATTAAGTATGGAAGTTTGTTAACTGTTGGTCTATGAAAGATGGAGAGTTTTTGATGGATCATTTAAGCCTCCATCTCATATCTTACTAAATATTTGTCAGGTGATAAATTTTCAACCATCTCTAGTAAAGGGTTACAATGCTTCGCTGAATATTTGCTTTTGAGTACTAAGTCTGGGCTTTGTTAGGATAATACTTGTGTAGTTTTTTGGTAGCAATGATTGGATCCTGAATGGTCATTTTTAACCTGATTTCACATGGATCTCACTCATGATCTCATTCTTGGGTCATGGTCATTTATAGGTTCTATCTAGAAGTATACCACTTTGGGTTATAATAGATATATCTGATGGTGTTTGTTTGTTTCCAGCCCTAATAGTGGCTTTTCTGAGAAACGTAATGTTTCTGTGTTCCAAAAAGTGTTAATAGAGTATTAATCATGTGCTCCAAAAAAGCCTATCATCTCTCACCTTTCTCCTTTTTGCTAAGGAGGTATATGGCTTTCTACAGCTGTCCGAGAGCAGGCCCATTCTCTGTTTCATTGATATTATACAAATTATTGTTATTAATTATTATATCATAGTTGTCAATCTCCTTTTATAAAGGGAATTTTCTTATGTGAAGTTCCATATGTCAATTAAATGGGAGGTCCATTGAATAAATAATGATAATAATTGATGATGTTATTACTGTTATTAAAGCAGCCATAGCTAGTGTTTAGAGGGCAAGGTTTACATCAAAAGGATCTTTCTAGTCATATGCCTCAAGGCCAGTTACTTTATTTATACATAACTTAGCAATTCTCTAGGATTTACCTTCTAAAGGGACTTGTGGGAAGATTGTGGAGTATTTGGATCTAGAGGAGCCCAGCACCCCTGCAAACATTTCAGAAAAAACTCTAAAACAGCTAAAATAAAAATTAGGAGAATCAACTGTAGGATTCTCCACTCAGCCCAGGTTTACATGGAAGGCTGACTAGAAACCCTGCAAAAGCCTGAAGTAAAAAAAGCAGAAAAGGAGGAAGGAGTTTTGTGTCCACTGAAGAGCCCAACAATGAACACAAAGGCCCCAGGAAGAACTTAAGTGGAAAAAACTCTGGAATCCAGTGGTGGAGTCTGACTTGGGAAGTGTAGCCCCAACTCCCTGTGGCAAAAGGGACACCCTTGGTGGAGGTCAGCATAGAGTAAAACTTAAAGTTCCATGGCAGGAGCTCAGGAAGAGCAGCCCCAGAAGCTTTTAGGCGTTAACAGGGAGAGAAAAACAGAGAAGGGTTTTAGGAAGAGGTCAGTGAAGAAGTAGATCTAAGTCCCTCAATAATGATGCATAAATGGTCTTTAGAAATTGGAGAAAAAGCCCTCAATGGCAGGGCCAACTGGATCCCTGAACTAAAGAAGAATTAAAGCTATAAGCATCATTAAGGCAGCTCTGGCCTAGTCTAGCATCAAGCAGCCTGGGCCCAAACCACAACAAGAAGCAGGGCCAAAAAAAAAAAAAATCCTGTAGAAAGTGGGAAATCAACTTCAAGACCAAGCAGGACTTACACAATTCAGGCATAAGGAATGGAGCTTAGTCCATGTTCTGAGACTACTGAGGTGAGCAAACCAGAGGAAAAACCAAGCACGATGAAGCAATACATTATCCTGAGAGAGACCAAAGGTGAAAATTTTGACAGGAGCATTCCATAGCAAGTACAAGTTTGTTGTTGTTGGGTTTTTTTTTTAATAATAGCTTTTTATTTTCAAGATATATGCAAAGATCGTTTTCAACATTCACCCTTGCAAAACCCTGTGTTCCAAATTTTTTTCTCTCTCCCTTAGACAGCACTATAGCTCAAATATATGCATCTCTTCCAAATATATTTCCACATTTATCATGCTGCACTAGAAAAATCAAATTAAAAAGGAAAAAAAAATGAGAATGAAAAGAACAAGCAAGCAAACAACAACAAAGGTGTTCCATGTTCAGTCCCCAGAGTCCTCTCTCTGGGTGCAGATGGCTCTCTCCATCACAAGTGTATTGGAATTGGCCTGAATCACTTCACCGTTGAAAAGAGCCATCAGAATTGATCATCACATAATCTTCTTGTTGCTGTGTACAATGTTCTCTTGGTTTTATTCACTTCACATATAGGTCTCTCCAAGCCTTTCTGAAATCATTCTTCTGATCAGTTTTTATAAAACAATAATACTCCATAACATTCATATACCATAATTTATTCAGCCATTCTCCAATTGATGGGCATCCAATCAGTGTCCAGTTTCTTGCCACTACAAAAAGGGCTGCCACAAACATTCTTGCATATGTGGGTCCTTTTTTTATGATCTCTTGTACAAGTAGCATTTCAGAGAAAAAAATGCCCAGCCACTAGGATTATGAGAGTACCTGGAAGAAATGAAACAAGATACAAAATGGATTAACAAGGAAAGAAAGACAAGAAGCATTGATACCATAGATCAGATTGTGGGAAACCTTATTTACCTGAATGCCTTGAAAATTAGAGTGAATCAAATAGAAAACAATTTAATGAAAAAAGAAATATTTTTTCCACTTAAGAGTATTTTAAGAATTTTTTTTAAAATTAAAAGCTAGGCAAGGGATAGAAAAAAGTAATAAAGATATCAAAAGCAACTAACTTAGAAAATGGATTAAAGATAGATAATGTAAGAATAACTGGATTATCTGAAAATCATGACAAAAAAAAAGCTTTGCTTCCATACTGTATTTCAAGAAATCATAAATGAAAATTTCCTGGAATTCTTGAAGTGAATGGACAAAGATCATTGATGGCTGTTGCCACAACTTGAACAAGCTTCTTTTCTTTGGATTTTCAAGACACTGGAGGGAAAGGGTATAGAGTTCTGTTGTCTCTGAATCCACTTGTGCAGCTCACAGTCTGGATAGCTGGGAATGGAGTGTGAATCAGGGATTATAATTTGCTGTTGTCAAATTCATTGGATTTTCATGTTATTTTCATTCTGAGTGTTCTAAATTTCTGAAATTGAGATTTCTGAAATTGCTTTGTCTCTTGTTCACAGTTCCTATTTTGGAGAAGTTGTGACTGGGGGAAAAAAAAAGTCTGATTCATTACCTTGTTGATCATATGACATGGAAGTGTCCTCTGGGGATAGTTTTGTTTTATTTTAATGGCTTTAGAAGAAGATAGGAATGAGAGGGATCATGGACTATATTGGGGGGAAATGGAAGAAAAAGGAGAGAAAATCACTACCATATAACAGAGATGAATGAAATAAAGAATATTTAAACATGGAAGAAATGATGGAAAGAATGGTAATCCCATCAATTTCACTTCCATCAAACTAGGAAGATGGAACACAATTACAAATATACATATATTATACATACACATACATGTATGTAACACTCCAAGAGGTTTCAGTATTGAAATACATTACACTCAAAAAGCAAGGAAGACTGATAGATGGGGTGAACTAAAGGAATAGTCATAAATAAAACTCAAATGCTGGAAATAAGAATGGGAAGGGATGTGTTTAGAGGAAAGAAAGAAAGAGTAAGGTTTTAGGGTGAAGAACAGGACAAGGGAAAGAGAAGAACTACAAATGAAAAAGGAAACATTCCCATTTCATTTATAGATCACAAATGTCAGGCAAACTCCCTCTTTTGACCACCTTATCTATAAAGAAGAAGATGGGGAGCAAAAAGAAAAGAAAGTACAAGATGACAGGATGGGACTGATTAGGTATATAACATATAGAAATAATGAACTTAGAAACCTAAGACCCCCAGTAACTGAGGTACAAATTCACTATTTCACAAAAACTGCTATAGAAAAACTGGAACAATATCTGGCACAATTTAGATATAGATAAATATTTCAAACTACTTATCAAGATAAACTCCAAATAGATATAAGATTTAAATGTAAAAAGAGACTTCATAATTAGAAGAACAAGGAAGAAATTACCTTTCAAATCTTTGAATGGGGAAGAATTCATGACCCAACAAAAGTTGAGGGAGATAAAATGGATGATTTTGATTATATGAAATTCTAGAAGGTTTTACCTCAATAAAACTCATGCAGTAATTATTGGAAGGGAAACTGGATAACTGGGGAAAATCTTTGAGCAAATTTCTCTAATAAAAGTGTCATAGCCAAGATATATAAGGAACTGATTTAAATTTACAGAAGAAGAACTATTCCTCAACAGCTAGATGGTCAAAGAATATGAATAGGCTATTTTCAAAAAGAAATCCAATGTTCCAAACCACTAATACTCGGAGAAATACAAATTAATTCAACTCTAAAGTTTCTTCTCATATATATCAGGCTGGCAGAAATGATCAAAAAGGAAAATAACAAAATATTGAAGAGGATTGTAAGAAAACAGGGACGCCAGGTAGAAATATTAAGTGATCCAACAGTTCTTGAAAGCCCCACAAAATCATAAAGCTATATTCAGTCTTCCAAGAGTATGTTTTTTGAAACTCTGCAACTCAGACTTTCTTAGAATCATATTTCCTCAGAACTATGACTAAAAGGAGAGTGGATACACAAAACCTTTGACTCAGCAACATTACCGTGAGATCTATAGCCTAAAAAGTTCAAAGTGCTTACAGCCACTCTTTTAGTAGTAGCAATTAACTGGAAACCAAGAGTGTGTCCATCAATTGGAAAAATAGTTAATTGTTGGAAAATAATAGCATGTGATGCTATCTGAATGTAATGGAATATTATTGCATTTTTAAGAAATGACAAAAGGGGTGACATCAGAGAATCCTGGAAGACATTATCTGTGATATAGGGAAGGAAGTAGAACTCAGGGAAAGATTTATACAATGGCAACATTTTAAAGGAAAAAAAAACTGAGATTTTAGAACTCTGATCAGTGTGGTGATGAATTATGGGTCCAAAAGTTGAAGAGGAAGCATGTTATACACCAGAGATATTGGACTTTCGATGCAGAAACAGACATACATTTTTGGATTATGGTCAATGGAGAAATTTATTTTCCTGGATTATGCTTATTGGTTATGAAGATTTTCTTATGGTTCAAATGTAAAGGCAAGAGGAAGAGATAATAAATGCTAATAATAAGAGTAGCTAATGTTTACATAGTATCTCTTTTGTGCCTGGTACAGAGCTAAATGATTTACAAATATTATCACATTTGATCCCCACAATGATCCTGGGAAGTAAGGCTGTTATTATCTCCATTTTATAGTTGAGGAAACCATTGCAAAAAGAGGTTAAGTGACTTGTCCAATGTCACAAAGCTTGTAAGAGACTAAAGCTGGATTTGAACTTGGGTTTTCCTGACCTCAGACCCAAAACTTGGAAATTAAAATTAATTAGAAAAAAATAGAAATTTCCAAAAATGACATCACTAAAAAAAGAAAGGTGATCTAGCATCCAGCCCCACTAATTTCCAGTGCAGTAATTTATCTAGTGCACCACCATTAATTCTTATTGAATAGAAAGGGGGCAGGAAACAGGATGGTGATGTGGAACATACAAGTAAAACAAAAACCTCACTTCTGACAAATTAGTTTAATTTTTTTACCAACATAAAACTTTTGGATAGAGCTGAAACTCAGGAAGCCACTGAAATTCATAATCTTTTATATCTCAGACTCAATTTATTGAAATTCTTATTGGGCTAGGAGATTTGATTCAATTCTACAGGCATTTTCTAAACACTTACTACATGCCAGGCACTGAAGATACAAAGATTGTTTTTGAAAGAAAACAGTCCCAGACCCCTAGGAATTTACTTTCTAAGCTTGGGGGAGAGGAGGGTTAAGGGTGGAAATTGCGAATATATAACTTAAAGGAATTTTGGAGGGGAGAGAGAGGCACCCTAACTGAAAACCAAACAAAACATAAATTGTGATCTTGCTTTAGTGGAGGGAATTACCACACAAGGAATTTCCTTTCCTGACAAAAGTCATCTGGCTTCCAGTCTTTGAATATTATTATTGCTGCCCATATTTTATAGACAAACTCGGGTGTATGTAGTTAAATGAGAGTCAGTAAGTGGGAGAACTGGCTTTAGAGCCCAAGACATTTATAATGCTAATTCAGTGACCCCCCAAAACCATCATTTTCCAGCTGCATGATTTCTAGTGCTCAAGTTACAGTCCCTGGGGCCTGGAGCTATTTCTATTTAGTTTCTATCCTGGCTCTAACACTTATTAGGTATGTGACTGCCATTAAATTGCTAATGCTATTTGTAGCCTCAGTTTCCTCATCTTTAAAATGAGTATAATATACTTGCCATCTAAGAGAGGGCGTGTGGGAAGGGAGGGAAAATTGGAACACAAGGTTTTACGAGGGCTAATGTTAAAGAATTGTCCATGTATATGTTTTGAAAAATAAAAAGTTTTAATTTAAAAAAAGTAATAACACAAAGAACCATTCCTTCCAGAGATCACTCCTTCCTACCTATGAGCCATAAAATTAGCATATCTATGATTGAAAACTGGACAAATGTGTCTCCTTGCTTCTGTTTCTCTGCTGGATCCCCTTACAATTCAGCTACTTTTGTAATGGTGTTATTATTGCAATAAAGCTTTGCCTCTTGACTAGGGAAAAAAAATGAGTATAATAATACTCTTTTGGTAAACTTTCAGTGCCACATCAATAGGAGTTGTGACTCTCCTGATCGCCTCCTTTCAATTTCTCTTTTGCTTCCAGCTCAAATCCAACAAGGACAAAGCCACTAAGATCTTCTACAGTATCACGGGACCAGGGGCTGATAGCCCCCCTGAAGGAGTCTTCACCATTGAGAAGGAGACAGGATGGTTGCTGGTGAACCAGCCACTGGACAGGGAGAAAATCGCTAAGTATGAGGTAAGTTACCTGGTTGACCTTCAAAAATGCTTCACCTAGAGAAATAAAAATGAAGAGTATCCTGAATGGGGAATGCTTGGAATCGGTATCGTGGGCCCAAGAGCTGATTTCCAGTCACACTTCCCTACCTTCTGGTGCCAGTACATGGCATTTTGTCTCTTAATCCCATGCCTTTGCTTCTGTTGTTCCCCATGACCACCCTGTATGCAATACCTTCCTTCATGTCTGCCTCTCAGAATCTGTAGATTCTTCAAATCTCAGTTCATGTGCCATCTATGTGAAACCTTCCTAATTATTAGTGATCTTCCTACTCCCCGCCAAAAATCACTTTTTAAAAATTTTTCATATATTGTACACCTCCCACCCCCTGAAAAATATAAAATCCTTGAGAGCAAATCTTTTTTCTTGCATCTGTGAAATAGAGCAAATGAACAATAAATACTTGTTGGAATGAATTTGCTATAATTTCAATCTTAAGATAAAAGCAGCAACTCTAATTTTTTGGTGTCAGAACAGACCCTTTTTATAGTCTTAAAAAATTATGGAGAACCCCCCCACACACACACACACACAGGTACATACACAGAGCTTTTATTTTTGTGAATTATACCTGTGGATATTGACTATATTAGAAATGTAAAGTCTAGTACTATTATAAAAATAGTTTTGACCTTACACACTCCCCCTGAAAGGGTCTCAGCAGCTCCTATTCCTGGGCCACACTTTGAAGACTTTCTGGGTGTGAGAATGGGAGAGATGGAAGTGCCCTTAGTGACCATCTAGTCCAGCACCTTTATTATCCAGAAGAGGAAGTAACATTAATTCTTCTTTCCCTTCAGCTATTTGGACATGCAGTATCTGAGAATGGCGCCTCTGTGGAAGAACCCATGAACATCTCCATTGTGGTGATTGACCAGAATGACAACAAGCCTCAGTTTACCCAGGAGGTCTTTAGGGGGAGTGTTACAGAAGGAGCCATGCCTGGTAAGGAAGAAAACCAGAAGCATACTCTTGGTTAATGTTGTTGATTGGAATAATATTCCCTTCCTGGAAATAGGGAACTGGGACTAGATGGAAAGTTGTCCATAGTAGTCAGTTCTCTCTCTTGATCTTTCTTCCTACCTCCAGTTCAGGAAATGAAGTCTCCCAAGCAAGGTAGCATCAGAACCCACTTCTTTTTCTCCCCCAGGTACCTCTGTGATGCAGGTCTCGGCCACAGATGCAGATGATCCCAACACCCATAATGGAGCAATTGCTTACTTCATATTGGACCAAAAACCCAAGGAACCTCACGACCACATGTTTACCATTCATCGAGAGACTGGGACCATTAGTGTGATTGCCAGTGGCTTGGACAGAGAGGTCAGTCCATCATGGTGGCTCTTGCCCCTTAAACTCAAAAACCCTTTTTTCTAGAGAAACTCAGCCTAGCGACCTAGAAGTGCATTGACTTCCTTGCTGGAGAATGAGGGTATTTATGCCATTATCTTGTGTTTCCCAAATTCCTCTAGGCTCTCAGTTGGGAGGATATAAGCTTTCTGGGGGGAAATGGGAGTTGCTTAACATAGCCCCCTGCTGGCCTAATTACTGGCTTGCTAAATGAGCCCTCCAAAACTCTTCATCTTTGGAAGAGGAAGCTGTGAAATGAATGCATATGTTATTTTCCCCTTAGGCATTCTTATTCCCACCCCAGCCACATTAAATCATTACCATATCACACCTCAATTCATAGGTTTGTCCCAAATGAATGACCAGATGTAGTTATCTCTTCCACATCATGAGGGGGTATGAAGATATCACTTGAGTTGAGTAATTAAATGGGAATTTGGGGGAAGTTTTGCAGAAGCCAGAGACAACAGAGGGAGGCCAGAAGACAAAGCAGAAAAAGTTTAGCAACTCAGAAATGCATAAAATATATGTATGACATTTCGTAATATCAATACTCTATCAAAGAAAAAAAATTTCAGCTTCTTCTCTGGTAAGAAGAGCCAAAAAAGTTTTATGCAGATTTTCCAAGTCACCGGGTATCACATCCCTAACCACCCCACTCTCTTCCAATATGGAGGGGGTAATTGTAATTACTCTGAGAATACGATTGCCCTCTGTTTCCCGACTGTAGGTTAGTTTTAGACCAGAAACCAGTGGAGGGTCTGTCTTTGGAATGGACTGGGATGACCTGTTTCTGTAACTAGGTCAATTCTTGTTCAGAGGGGAGGAGAAACCCTGTGAGAGCTTTCTCCAACCACAGCTTGAATGGGACTCTTCACCCTTCCCTTTTCTCCCCCAACAGAGGGTGGCTGAGTACACACTGACCATCCAGGCTGCAGACATGGAAGGAGAAGGCCTAGCCACCACCGCATCAGCCGTGGTGGAGATTGGGGACGCCAACGATAACGCGCCTGTGTTTGACCCCCAAAAGGTAACATCCTTCCTTCCTCACCAGGATGAGGAGGATTGACATTCTCCAAACCAGCGCCTTCTAGGGCGCACTTCTGGAATCACTGTGTCAACATCCTCAGCAATACAGAGTAAGAATCCTGAAGAGAGCCTTATTCGGAGTCTTAAGACCTGGATTTGAACCCCAACTCTGCTATTCATGACCCATGAGACCTTTGACAAATCACTGCCTCTCGGGGCTTCATTTTCCTCATTTGTAAAGGGAAGGACTCAGACTTAAATGATCTCTATGGTCAATTCTCAGAGTCATCCAGGACCTACCTACCACTCCTGAGCCAAGGTCCTTGGAGCTCTTGACTCCTACGCTGGATTCCTCTTGGGCCACAAGGTGGTGTGAGTCATGGAGCCATTGGATGGCCTTGGAGTTAGGAAGGCCTTCCATCTTCAGATATTTCCTATTTGTGTGACTCTGGGCAAGTCCCCTGACCCCTGCCTCAGTCCCCTCTGTAAAATAAAGGGTTGGGTCTTTATGACTTCTGATGTTCCCGACATTTCTATTCCTGTGAGCCTTCAGATAGCTCCTAATGCCAAAGGGGATACTATTATACCAGCCCTTCATTCTCAACCCCCTCCACCATCCTTTTGTCTTACACTTTGGGCCTCAGCTAGACATGGGTAGAAGAGGCTCCAGTTGACCAGAGAGCAGGCCTCAAGCTCCCAATGTTTGGTACAGAAGACTTTTGGTGTTCTGGACCAATGACCCTCCTACCACATGGGTATCTGTATCCCAGGAGGCTCTTGATGATCTGAACCAATTATCTTCCTACCTTATGGATATCTGGACCCCAGGAGGCTCCTGATGATCTGGACCAATGACCCTCCTACCACATGGGTATCTGTATCCCAGGAGGTTCTGGGTGATCTGAACCAATTATCTTCCCACCTTATGGAACCCCAGGAGGCTCTTGATCATCTGGACCAGTGATCCTCCTACCATATGGATATCTATATCTCAGGAAACTCTTGGCATTCTGAACCAATGACCCTCCTACAATAGGAGGTATCCCTTGGTTATTCAGGCCATTTGTGGCTCCTTCCTGATTTGGCAGAGAAACAAGACTCGAGTGATTGGAATCGGGGCAAAAGAAATGGCTTCCTTGGAGGATGGGGGAAGGGCAGGAGGGTGGAGGCCACACTAGGTTTCTCATGGTAGGTGGCCAGTCTGGGTCTAAGACTACTCTGAACTCTTTGCTTTTGGCAGTATGTAGCTGAGGTGCCTGAGAACAAGGTTGGGGTTGAAGTTCAAAGGTTGACTGTGACAGACCTGGATGCTTCCAACACACCAGCATGGAGAGCAGTTTACCAAATCACACAAGGAGATGAGGGAGGTTACTTCGCCATAAATACAGACCCAGAGAACAACCAGGGCATTTTAACGACCAAGAAGGTAAGTGTACCTGTACCCAGAAGCCAAGGTCAAAAGTCTTTTTTCCTCACACAAAGTCAGGAGAACGTGTCCTCAGACCTTCGCCAAGCCATGTGATTTTTGGATATTTTTCTGATGCTTTTCAAAAAAAATCTCTCAGGAGGGGATAGAGCACCAGCCCTGAAGTCAGGAGGACCTCAGTTCAAATCTGTCCTCAGACACTTAACATTCCCTAGCTATGTGACCCTGGGCAAGTCACTTAATCCCAATTTTCTCAGGCAAAAAAAAAAAAAATCTCTCAGGACAGCTAGGTAGTGCAATGGATAGAGCACCAGCCCTGGACTTAAGAGGACTTGGGTTCAAATGTGTCCTCAGATACTTGATATTTACTAGCTGTATGACCCTGGGCAAGTCATGTAATCCCAATAGCCTCATGAAAAACAAAACAAAACAAACAAACAAAAAAAAAAAACCAACTCTGGACTAGATATGAGAAGATGCTTTCCCTCTTTTCTCCTTTTCAGAGGTGAAAGCTTATGGGTTTAAAAATATTGCAGATAATGAAGATTTTTTTTTACTGCACTGATAGGTTATGCTGAATATTTTTATGTGTATACATAAATATACATATGTTAAAAGATCTAGCTTAAGGAATGGCTCTCTGGGAGGAGGAGAAAGGAGGATTACAAGGGAAATATAAGAGAGGTATAAACAAAAAGGCATCAATAAAAATCTATTCTAAAAACAAGACTTATAATAGAAAAGAAAAGTGATACAAAAATAAAAATTAAAAAAAAAAAACAGCTCTTATGTTCAAAGGAAGGTTCCTTTCACTTTTCTCTTGGATTCCTAATGCTAGGAATCTGTACCCAGCACAGAATGGGTGCTTAATAAATGTTTGCTGAATCAAAAAAAAAAAAAAAAGTCTAGACTATTAATTCTCCATCTGATCTGTAAGGACCTTATACACATTATCTCTAGGGAGAATCACAGGAGTCTCAGGGAGCAAAGGAAGAGCATTAGCAGGGGTCTCTAGGGTCCAGTGGTCTCAAAGGTGCAATTGCTCCCCTTTTCTCCCAACCACAGAGTGTTGCTAAGGGGATACTTGATCACGATCTCATTCCCTTCCACAAAGTTCTGCCAGAAACAAGAAATAGCCGAGGATGCTTCCCTCAGGATGAGAACTTTTGTTTCTCCTTTCAGGGTTTGGACTTCGAGACCAAGAACCAGTTCATTCTTTATATCGTGGTGTCCAATGAGGCTCCTTTTGTGGTGAAGCTGCCCACGTCCACAGCCACAGTGACGGTGCACGTGGTGGATGTGAATGAAGCACCCGCCTTCCTGCCATCCACTAAAATGGTAGAAGTCCATGAGGGTGCATCTATAGGGGAGAAAATCTGCACCTATGCTGCCCAGGACCCCGACAAACAGCAAAACCAGAAGCTCAGGTATCTCAGAATTACCTTTTGCCCAGAAGCTAGCAGCTTCCACTCTGTCTGAGATGTACTCCTAGGACAACATGTGTTCCTTGGATTGCACATGACCTCAATTCTTGTGTTCCCAGCTCTTGACGAGGAAGGGAATATAATGTTCTAAAGTATCCCTGTTTGGCATTTAAAAACCCGTCACTGGGGCAGCTAGGTGGTGCAACAGATAGAGCACCAGCCCTGAAGCCAGGAGGATCTGAGTTCAAATATGATCTCAGACACTTAACACTTCCTAGCTGTGTGACCCTGGGCAAATCACTTAACCCCAATTGCCTCAGCAAAAATAAATAAATAAATAATAAAATAAATTAAAACCCTTCATACCCTGGCCCAATCTCTCTTTCCCATTTCTCTCCTCTTACAAATTATGTTTTAGCCAACCCGGCTTGCTTGCTGTTTCCTGTACAGAAGGCCCCTAAAAATGCTTTTTCATTCATTCTTTTCATTCTATATCCCTTTGTACAGGCTGTGCACCCCCTTTCTCCCTCTTCCTCCCAGAATTTCTTCTTTGTCGTCTCTACCTCTTGGAATCCCTAGGTCTATGCAAGATTTAAATCCTATATGAGGTCTTGTCTGATTCTCTTCATCCCCACTCCAAAATGTCATTCCCCCAACCCCTTTGCTCTCCCCTGCTGTAATTTGATTGGTTCACAAAACTCTTTCTGCCAATAATTTTAGAGAGTGGCCTGAGGACATTCAGAAGGTAAGTGATCAGTCCAGGCTCACACAGCCAATATGTGCCAAAGTTGTGGCTAAGTCTCTGTGGGACTTTATATTTACTTATATTTATGTATGTTGTTTGTTCCCTTCTTTCCCAGCCTTCCCTGAAGGCTGGCACTGTTGGACCTTTTAATTTTTGTACCCCCAGCTCCCCTCCTTCACTTTCAAACAACCAAATAGCCTGAGCTGCCCTCCAGGAATAGTTTCTTACCTATTTTTATGCTTTCATTTCCTAGCTATCAAATTCTGAGTGACCCTGCAGGGTGGCTAATGATTCATCCAGACACTGGAGATATCACCACCAAGGGCCTCCTAGACAGGGAAGATGAGATGTTTGTCACCAATAACACCTACAGGGTCATAGTCTTGGCCACTGATGATGGTAAGAATTCCCAGCTATATAACAGAATTCTCTCTCTCTCTCTCTCTCTCTCTCTCTCTCTCTCTCTCTCTCTCTCACTCTCTTTCTCTCTCTCTCTCCTTGTATCTTATTGGAGCAGTAAACAATTTCCAATGATCAATTTAATGTCAGTTCCTAAATGACTGTAGTAAAGGATTATCTATCAAGGGTTTCCAAGATTTGCTTTTGTATTCCAAGGTTGTGTGTGGTATGGAAGTGTGGCAGTTGGCCATGCTAACATTAGCATGGTCTCATCCTCCCTGGTCATCCCGGCATACTGGGTAGGGTGATAAGTGGTGAAGTAAAGATAAAGAGGGTGCCTGAAGAACTGAGAGATGCTAGCACACTTGGTGGGAAGGGATGGGAAGGGATGTTCTCTTAGAGCTTCTTCTAGAGACCAAGCCTAATAAAAGCATCCCTGGTGGTGAGGGCCCAAACCCAGAAACTCAACCCCAGATTGGCTCCCAGGCATAAAACACCATTAAAAGTCACTCATGTATATGTGTATGGGTAATTGTAACCAGGAGTCCCTCCTGCCACTGGTACCGGCACCCTCCAGCTGACTCTCTTGGACGTGAATGACCATGGGCCCATCCCGGAGCCTCGCCAGATCACCGTCTGCAACCAAAACACTGTGCCCCAGGTGCTCAACATCACGGACAAGGACCTGCCCCCCCATACCATCCCTTTCCAGGCTCAGCTCACACACGATTCTGATATTTACTGGAATGCAAAAGTGAATGAGAGAGGTAACTTAATAACAGTATAGAGCCGTTGTCCTTGATGTTTGCAGGGAGGTTGTATCCATCACCAGTACTGAGCTCCCTAGGGCCCCAGAGCAGAGCAGCATGAAGCATTTTCCTTCCAGAATGGCCACTTTCTACCTCTAAAGCCTTTACTTCATTGCCTGACTTTTAAAATGGAAATAATGATACTTATGTTACCTACTTCATAGGGGTCTTAGGAGTAGGGGATGAGGGAATGCTTGTAAGATGGATTGTGAATGGGAAATGCTGTGTAAATGTTCCTCATCTCTATCTCCAGGTCTCAGAGATAAAAAGAACTTCAGAGACCATCTGGTCCAACTTATACCTTAACCCAAAAATCTCCATAGCATCCTTGACAAATGGCCATTCAGCTTTTTCTTGAAAAACCCAAGGGAGCTAGAAACCCTTGTCTCTCCAGGTGGCCCCATTCCAATTTTTTTTTTTTTTTTTTGGATAGCTCTCATCTGATTGGGAAGGAGTTTTTCTAGCTATCAAGGCAAAAATCCACCTTTTTAATTTTTTTTAACTCATTTTAATTAAATCATTGTTCCCTACTCATCATTCCTAGTGTTCCCCTCTGGGGCCCAGGCAGAACAAGTATAGTTTATCTTCTACAAGACAGCTCTTTAGATACAGAGATCCTGCCTCCCAAATGTCCCCCCTGCCCCACCTCAGTCTTACCATCCCCAGCTCTTTCCACCTGTCCTCATATAACAAGTTCTTGAGGTCTCTCACCATCCTGGTTGTTCTTTCCAGTTGCTCCTGCCCATGTTTTGTGTTTAGACATCTGAGGCTATGAGTTTTATTGCCTTGCCCATCCATGTTAAGACATCCACAATGTCTCCCTACAGGAGATGCTGTTGCCTTGTCACTGAAGAAATTTCTGAAGAGTGATGATTATGAAGTCCATCTTATTCTGCGTGACAGCCATGACAAAGACCAGCTGACTGTGATCAAGGCAAAAGTGTGTGACTGTGAGGGCCACGTTTCCATCTGTCCCGGGGCCTGGAAGGGTGGCTTCGTCCTGCCTGTCCTGGGAGCTGTTTTGGCCTTGTTGAGTGAGTGCTTATTGTATGAAATCTCTGAAAGTCTAGCAACATCCTCTTCCCAAATCATTGATTTTTGCACTATTTTTGTGCTTTTTGGGGGGCATAATACCACCTACCTCCCAGAACTGTTGTGAGGACCAAATTGTAAAGTGGTTAGCACAGTACCTGGCACCCAGTAAAGGCTATATAAATGTTAACTGCTACTACTACTATTATTATTATTACTATTACTGTTTTCCTCGTGAAATTTGGAGCCTTATGTTCTCTCATTTCCAGTTCTGTTGCTTGCCCTCCTATTGTTGGTGAGAAGGAAGAGGAACTTGAAGGAGCCCCTCCTGCTTCCCGAGGATGACACTCGGGACAACGTATTCTACTATGGCGAGGAAGGTGGTGGTGAAGAGGACCAGGTTGGGGATTCTGATGTTTGGGGAGCTGGAAGTCCCTATCTCAGTCACCCTGAATTCATTGGCTACTCTCTGTAGAAATGATCCCCATCTAACCCAAAGGTGGTTAGATGTTTCCTGTGGTCTCTGTTAACCCCACAAGTCAATTTTCTGACTTCTCTTCCTTCATCCCAAGATCCCCTCTGTCATGTATATGATGGAGATATGAGAAGCATTTCAGAAATCCCAGACCAACTGAGTTTCACCACATAAACCAGACAGACAGGTGGCAGGATTTGGAGGTCTGGGATTCAACGGTGGGCCTCTAATTCATTTGCTCTCTTTCCTCCTCAAAAGGACTATGACATTACTCAGCTTCATAGAGGCCTGGATGCCCGACCTGAAGTAATCCTCAGAAATGATGTGGTACCCACCTTCATCCCTCCCCCCTTCTACCGGCCACGCCCAGCCAACCCAGATGAGATTGGCAATTTCATCATTGAGGTGAGGAAAGGATTTACTTTATTTCCCCCAGATTGTCCATCAGATGAAAATGGGTCTTCAGTTTCTCTTCTTTAATATATATATATATATATATATATATATATATATGTTATCTTTATATCTCTCTTGAGATATAAATCCCAAGTCCCCAATTCCCCACCCCACCCCAAAAGAATCATCCCTTATAACAAAAAAATTTTGAAAGGGGAGGGAAACAATTCAACAAAACTGAGCAAGTCCATTACTCTATACAGCATTCTACCTCTGTCATCTACCATCTCCTTCCCTTTTATAAGGACTGGTCTATATCTAAGGCCATGTGATATATAGTAAAGAGCCCAGTATCCTTTGCTGCTTGGCCAGCTTGGGGAGACTTATTTTCTGCCCTTTGGCTCCAGTTCTATCATGGGTCAATTAATAAGGAAAAATTTCAACAATAAATGTACTCGAAGGGACTGACTTGGGCTACAGCTCCAAATGCCTAAATTCTGATCCTGCCTTTGCTATTGACTCTCATCTTCATGGCACAAAGAAAGGAGCCTTAGATTTGTAGTTAAGAGACTTAGGTGTGAATACTGGTTCTGCCATTGCCATCTCTGTGATATTGGGTCTCTCAAGATCTGCTTCTCCATCTATAAAATGAGGCATTTTGGACTAGGAGACTCAAGTCACTTTTACATCTGTAGGATCTTTGACCCTCCACTTTTCCAATTTTTGTAAAGTGGAGACCTTCCTTAATCTTTATTACCTGCACCAGAAGGGAGCCAGGAGGTCAAGGTGAGAAGATGGCTGGCTCCTTGACCCTCTAAGAGGGAGTAGTTCACAATCTGTATTCTACAAAGAGGCAGGAAACCCCATGGGAATGCTGGCAGCCCTTTTGTCCAAATGTAGCTACCTAGCTCTTGTTCTAAAGGGCCGCCACTGGCTCAGGATCTCAGCTCAGAGTAACAGCCTCTAGTCCCAACTCAACTGCACACACACCTGTGGGAGAAAAACAACTGTCATTTGAGACAAATTTAAGGAGACTTAAAAGCTTTGTCAGTCATCCTCCATCTCAAGGTAGCTTTCATTTGAATTTGTAAGTGAAGGTAATAGGAGATGGAACATTCAACTCCTCCCAAACTAAAAGTGTTAATGGGGCTCCCTGTGATTGCTCCACTAACAATAGGAAATCACTTTTGTCAGGCTCTTATCTTCTTTATCTGAGAGAGTTAGAATCTCTCTCTCTGGATGTGTGTGTGTGTCTGTATCTATCTGTCAGTCTCTCTCCGTCTTTCTATCTCTGTCTCTCTCCCTCTGTCTATCTCTGTCTCTCTCCCTCTGTCTCTGTTTCTCGTTCTGTCTCTCCCTCCCTCTTCCTCTCCCTCTCTCCCCCTACTCCATCTATCTCAATGTCTCTCCCTCACCCTCCATGATACATATGTGATATTACATATAATATTATGTAACATTATGTTATATTAAATTATTATTATATTATACCATCAGATTACAACACATTATACCATATGTAGCATATTTGTATTTGGTTACAGTTTGACTTTCTAGGTATAGACACAACCCATCTAGGAGTGGTTGGGAGGGGAGGCTCTCCACTACAGAGGGATACACAGTTTCATAGACATTCTCCAGGCAATGGGTCCCTCCTGCTTTAAACCCTCAGATCCTCCCTGGGGGGTGGCTCTGGTGGGCATGGTAGAAGGCAGAGACTGCCTCAACTATGCCCACTGTAGACATCTGTGACTTGGGCTCAGTCACTTCCTGGATGCTCTGTGTTCTGCAGAACCTGAAAGCAGCCAACAGTGACCCAACGGCACCCCCCTACGACTCCCTGCTGGTGTTTGATTATGAAGGAAGTGGTTCGGATGCAGCCTCCCTGAGCTCCCTAACATCTTCCAACTCGGATCAGAACCAGGATTACGACTATCTGAATGAGTGGGGCAATCGATTTAAGAAGCTGGCCGACATGTATGGCGGAGGAGAAGATGACTAGCTGAGAGCCTTCATGCCCAGGACAGAATTTGTTTCTTGCTCTCTGGACCCCACTCCTCCGAGCAGCCTGCTGTACCTCAGAGATAAAGTGACTCCTTGTTTCAAGCCTCCTGAATTTGTCCAGAAAGTGATTTTAATGTGAGCACTTTCCCTACTTAAAAACCTGGCTGAATCTGATGGAAATTTGGCCTGAGGACAGCCTAGATAGCAGATCTGCCTCTTCCCAAGGAAAAAAAAAAATGGCAGACTGGGATGGGATCCTTCATTGAATCTGGAGATAATCAACACTCATCCTACTCTAAATCTCTGCCCATTGCTGCCTCTTGACCATTTACCCAGACTTCTGAAGCCAAGAGGGACACTTAGCCATACACAATGGCTGTTTCTACTAGAGGTCATCTCTCCATTCTCTTCTGCCTTATGTTTGGAGACAGAAGTCAAACAATGGCCTGAGAGAGGTTGGCCATCTCTAGTTCATTTCTTTCAGCACTTGGAGGAAAAGATGGAGCCCAAAAGATGATGAAATCATTTCCATCAAATAGCCACTGGAGGTTATTTTGTTCTGTTTTGTTTTTTTCCTAAGACAATGACAACATTTTTTTTTATATATATAGAATACCCGTAGATTACTTTTGTGTTTTTTTAAAATATATATGTGTGTATGTGTGTGTGAAGTAGGAGAAGTGTCATGTTAAATAATACCAAAACTTTTTATTAAAGAAACTTAACAAAAGTGATGGGAGGAAGTAGTAGAATTTTCTAAGGGGAACTTCTCTTTTCCTTCTCTCTTGATTAAGTAGAAAGGGGAAGAGTCCAAGCTAGTGGTTTTATTCTGTAGGGCTGAGATTCCTCTAGCCCTTAAGTGTTTACAAAGCTTTGTTTACAAATGTTTACAAAGCACTTCTCACTACAACCCTGGAAGCAAATAATTCTATTTCTATCTAATTCTAATTCTATCTCCCTTCTGTCAGCTGTTGAGTAATCCTTGTGGCCCATGCTTGGGGTTTTGCTGGCAGATACTGGTATGGTTTGCCATTTTCTGCTCCAATGGGTTAAGGAAAACTGAGGCTAAAAAGTGACTTGCCCAGGATCACACAGCTAGTAAGTTTCTCAGGCTGAATTTGAATTCAAGACTTTCTAACTGTAGGCCCAGATTCTATCCATTGAGCTGCCTCTATTGTCCTTCTACAATTAAGGAAACTGGGGTTTAGTGAAGAGATTTGTTACTATGGCTTAGCCAAGACTCAAACCCAGATTCCTTAACCTCTTTCTAGGTTTCTTTTAATTCATTGGTAAAAATAAGGGAGGGGGTATTCAAGATGATGATGTTTAATATTCCCATTGATTTTCATAGTACTTTTATAATTTTATTTTATCCTTACAATAAGGAATGGAGCAGTAGGAAAAATTACCGACTCTGGATTTAGAAGACCTACATTCACATCTTGATTCTGATGCTTCTTAATGCCTTGGTGATTCTATTTAGCATCCCATAATCACCAGGGCTACTTGTAGTTCTTGTGAATCCCCCATCCTGTGACATAAACACCATTAATTTTTCCTTTTCTACAGATAAAGAAACTGAGACTCAATGACTGTGCTCAGGATCACACAGCTAATGAGTGTTTGATTAAATCCATGCTGCCCCTTTTACTTCTAGACCTTTGAACTTCAGAAATTCACTAACTTAAGGTTTTTTGGTTTAGTTTTGGAAGGGTGGATGGGTATTGGGCTGCACTGGGAGAGGGATGGGAACATCCTTTGTGGAGATTGTGCTGGCTCCTTTAGTCAGAGCAGGATCTAGGGCTGCCCTCCCATTTTATCCCTCCCCCCACCCAAATAAGTCTTCCAGTGTCTGCTCTACCACCTGGCTGCCTCTTGGTACCAGGGTATTCCTGGTAAGACTCCACTCCTGGAAATCCCCCATCTTGGGCCTCTGATAAGATTAGGAAAGGATTAGATGTCTTTTCTGAGGATTTCTGGGGCTGCCACACAACAACAAAAGTCCTGGCCCTTTTCACAGTCTTTTCACACCTGCATCCCCTTATCTGGGGCTTTTCCCTCCCCTTTCTACAAACCCAAGCAAAGAAAGAAACTTGATCTTCCCTTGTACAAACTGTCACTCAGTAACTTGAGTTCCAAGTCTGGAGGAGATAAGGAGTAACTCCACTGTGGTTGAAGCTGTCCTTCCAGCCTTCCAGACACATTGGGTATTTGGGAGTGGGGGCCAAGAGCAAACTCAAATCTGATTTTCTATGGATTGCTCTGAAAAGGAACTAGGATGAAATGATTAAAAATCAAGTCAGGAAACATTTGGTAAATGCCTTCAATGTGCTAAGCATTCAGCTCAACCAAATCCGGTTTTATTCAGGATTGTAGTAAATACAATTTAGGGGGAACTTGACCCAGCATTTTGATGTAAAACTACAGAAGTGCCCTGGAATGGGGAATGGGCATTGGATTTTATGGGAGTTCAAAATGGAAGTTCTGCTCACCTGTGAACTTTTTAAGGTAAGTCACATCCTCTGTTATGAAGGTCCAGTTCTTCATTTGTGAAATGAGGCTTAAAGAGAATCTCAGACAGTTTCCCCCTTCTACCTAGGGTTTTGAGTACGGTTTGATTCTGGAACTGTGTTTGAGGCCCAGCTCTGTTCTTTCCAAGCTGGAGGTGAGCCCTCAGTTTGCTCATTTGTAAAATGAACTGGGGAAAAGTGGCAAACCACTCCAGTATCTTTGCCAAGAAAACCTCAAATGGGATCACAAAAACTCAGGTCCAAATGAAGCAAGTGAACAACAAATAAACATATAGATACTTATATATAGGGATATATCTATATATAGACATGACATGCAAAGGGAAGGTATGTTGGATAGAGGGGTGATTTTAGTTCTGTGTTCTCTAAACTAACTTGATCACAGAACACTCTAAAGAGTGTCCTGATGGGGGCAGCTAGATGGTGCAGTGTCAGAAGTCAAAAGGACCTGATATATATATATCCTGATGAAACCCATCTGTCCAGGGTGAGGGTCTTCCCTCAGAGTTAAGGAAGAAAGGAGAGTGGGGAAAATTTTGGAACAATATCATGAAAGGTAATTTTCATGCTGAAATTTTCATGATGGAAACATGGAATACTTGCTATAACATGCAGAATTGCAATTGAACGATAATTGAAGTCTATTTTACAGTCACCATCACTACTTGGATCACTTGCCTTATCATTCCTACATGGTGTTTCATGATTCTCAGCTTCTTAGAACATCAGCAGGTGAATGATTCTGTTCTAAAAGTGCTCTTTGGCATTGAAGAGCCCCAAACAATTTCTTAAGTGAGACCCAATTGTCAGTCACTACCCCTCTTCAATTGTGGGTCCCTTTCCTTGTTCATCTTACTGCTTAACCATAGTATTTGGACCAATTCAATGGGCTACTTGTCTAACTTCATGTTATAATCTACTTCACGTGACAATCTAACAGGAAATTTTTTTTAAACCTCTTTGTTTTCCTGTGTAGGTGGTTATGTCAAATTGGACCATAAATAGGTAATTCAAAACAGGGTTTGAATGAATGTTTTATTAATTTTGGAGAGGTATATTTTATTTTAATAAGACACTTCCAAACCAACACACAGAAACAACCTACTAAAGCATCTTCGAAAACAAACAAGATCTTTCAGACAGTGGTTTAGTATAAACATGTCATAGTGGCTGCTAGGTAGTGCAGTGGATAAAGACAAGAAATAAATAAAGTCATCTTTCTGAGTTCAAATCCAGCTTCATACAAGTACTAGCTATGTGATTTTGTGCAAGTCCCTTTTTCACCTTGCTTGCCTCAGTTTCTTCATCTGTAAAATGAGCCGGAGAAGGAAATGGCCAACCACTCCAGTATCTCTGCCAAGAAAACCTCAAATGGGGTCCTGAAGAATTGTACATGACTGAAAAGGACTGAATAATAAGTGGCTGGTCTCAAAGACCTGGGATCAAGTCTATGCTACTTACTGGCTTTGTGACATTGGGTAAGTCATTTAACATCTCAGGGCTCTATTCTGTATAAATTGCAGAGACGGTGCTGACCTGCACCCGGCAGAAAAGTTCCATCACGTGGGAGTCAGATCCAGACTATATCTCTGTTCCACAAAATGTGCTGACACGCCCACACAATGAATTTCAGACCAAAAGTTATATAGGAGTTGGGAGCTATGAAATGTTTATCACTGAGCAACTCTACTTTAAATTTAATACTTTCCCATGTAGAATAATTTTTACATTTGTTTTTAAAACTTTGAGTTCCAGATGCTCTGCCTTCTTCCCTCTCCTCCCCATCCCCCACTGAGAAGGCACATGTGAAATTATACAAAACATTTCCATAAAAGTGTTGAGCAATCCTACTTTAAAAAAAAAAAAAGTCATTCAATTTTATGGATGCTTTTGGAAAAAAAAACAAAACAATCACTTTCCAATAAATCCATCCCAACCCTTTCTTGCAATAGAAAAAAAGAGTTATGTAAAAGCCACGCCTATTAGGGTAAAGCAACCCACTCCAGCCCCCAAACTCCAGATCCCACCCACCACCAAGAGCCAAGTATTATACTTCCTAATGGCCTAGGAAGGGGCCCATTAGGGCCATAATCTCTGGGAAAACATTTTTTTTCTTGTTACTTTCTCAGCCTTCACAAGGATTTGCTTCAGCTGTGGTCCAAAGTACAAGGATTTTTTTTGTTTGTTTGTTTTATGTTTTTACCTTTAAGGACAGATTATAGCCCAATATTATGTAGAAATTCTAGAAAGTGGGAAAATTCCACCCCCACCCTTCTTTGTATTTTTTGATTTCAGAAACTTCCTCCAGTTAACACCCAACCTAGAGGCTTCATTAGCTCCTCCCTGGTTTAAAAACAAAAGGTGGGGGGAGCATCGCCTCCCCACCTGCCCCACCTCTCCACTTCCACCTTTCCCATTTCCAGACTCACTTCTCAAAAAGCTTTTCTGGTGAGAAATTTCTACAGCTTTCTTCATGTGCATTTAGGTTCTAAAATACTTCCTTGTCCAAGGCCCTCTTCTTTTTTCCCCCAAACACTAAGTACAATGTCTGGCAAGCCAGTAAGTACTTAATAAATTCTTTTTATTTACGAGAACTGTCAAGCTCTCCCTTGGTCTGACCAGTAGAGGGCAGCAGAGAGCAGCTCCATGTAGCAGCACTCATGTAAATGCTCAAGGACAATGATCCAACAGATCCTTCACCTGGGATCCACAGATAAGTTTCAGGGAGTCTTCGATGTCAATTTCATTGTCTCTGGGAGGAAAGTATATTTATATAATTTTTAAATTTATTTTTACCAACTTCCAAATGAAATCTAGTATTTTCTTCAATTTATATTGTCTTTAATATCACCCTGAGAAGGGGTCCAAGAGAGCCCAAATCACAAAAAAGATTCAAACCCCTCCTCTTGCATCTTCATTTTGCAAATAAAACACCAAGACTTAGAAAAAAAGGATTTGCCCACTTTTCATGACCTCATGGCTTCTCCCAGGAGAAGGAAAAAGGACAGGTAAGAACACAGTATATAAATTTAAATTTTTCCCACATCCCCCAACAGCATCAGTAGTTGTTCATGGGGTTCTCAATAGAGGCCCCAGAATCAATCTAGAGTCTTCTAAGAGCTTGAGAATTCTGCAACCTCTGTCCCAATTCAGAAGTTGTGAAATCTGATCCCTTTCCTCTTGTTTATATTCGAATCTGGCTTCTGAAACTCAAACCTAGCAACCTAGGCGTGTAGAGACTTGCATACACCTCCTTCAGGAAAGAAATAGGGTGAGATTGGCAGGCAGTCCAGGATCTGGGGTACTTGTGGAAGAAGTTATAGGACTCACTCCTCTCCCAGATAGCTACTGGTTGGAGGAAAGGCTCCCAACTCCAGTCCTGGATCTTTGACACTGTTTTAGAAACAGCAGCCTATACATCTTCTGACTTGTGGCAAACATGTTTGTAAATAGGTGGTATAGATACTGCAAATGATTATCTGGTGGCATAAGGGATAGAGGGACCTGGAGGCACATACCAGCTGTGTGATCTATACTGACATACTGTGTCATGGCTTTGTGAAAGGGCAAATTATTTAACTTCTGCCTATGTTTTCTCATCTGTAAGATGGAGAAAATAATAGTGCCTACTTCTAAGGTTGTTGTGAGGATCAAATGAGACAATATTTGTAAAGTATTTTTTAAATAATATTTCATTATTTATTCCCAATTATATGTAAAAACAATTTTAACATTCGTTTAAAAATTTTTTAGTTCAAATTCTCTTCCTTCCTCCCCTCCCCCTGCCCTGAGATGCTCAACAATTTGATATAGGTTGTATATGTGCAACCACGCAAAATATATTTCTATATTAGTCATGTTGTAAAAGAAAACAGACCAGAAAAAAATGCAAGAAAAAAAAAAAGAGAAAAAAGTACACTTCAAACAGTTCTTTCTCTGGGGATGGATAATAGGTTTTGTTGAGTCCTTTTGGAATTATCTTGGATCACTGTATAGCTGAGAAGAGCTAAGTCATGCAAAGTTTATCATCACATAACATTGCTGTTACTGTGTACAATGTTCTCCTGATTCTGTTCACTCTGCATTAGTTCATGTAAATCCCATGTAAATTGTTAGTCCATATATAGTTTTTTGCCATACTTTTTTCATTTTCCCAGTAATTTTTGTCAAAAAGTTCTTGTCTCAAAATTGTACAGTATTAGTGTCTGACACTTAATATGTGCTATTGAAATGCTGGTAGGTATTGTTGTTGTTAATATTATTATTAAGTTCCCATCTATCCTAGGTATTCCAAAACATGCAGTAGGGAACAGAGAATTGGGTTTGGAGATATATCATTTGTGTGACCTATACTGACATTGTGATCCTGGGCAAGTCACTGCCTACATTTTCTCTTCAGTAAGAGGGGCAAAATAATAGAACACTGTTTATTTATAGTCATCGGATCTGGATTAGAATTCTGACTGTTAATCAATCAGTACTTTGTGGTTACTCTCAGTTTCCTCAGTGACAAAATGAGGAAATTGAACTAGATAATCTCTACAAAAGTTTCCCTCATTAAATTCCTCCTTCCCTAGCCCACCTTTAAGTGTAGCCTTTTCTCCTTATAAAGAAAACTCCTTGAGGGAAGGGACTATCTTTAGTATCCAGATCAAGCTATAAATCCTCATTAACTTACACTTATTAATATGTGTTCTAATGACTGAGCTAAGAGCTGAGGATACCAAAAGAGGCAGAAAACAGTCTCTGCCCTCAAAGAGCTTATAAGCCTATGGAGGAAAAAACATGCAAACAAATATAAATAAAGCAAATTATTTACAGGGTAAATAATAATAATAATTAACATTTATATAATGCCTACTATGTGCTAGGCACTGTCAAGTGTTTTGCAGTTATCTCCTTACATCTTTACAACAACTCCATTTTAGAAAGGGAAACTGAGGCAAACAGAGGTTAAGTGACTACTTACCTAGGGTTACATCACCAATAAGTGTCTGAGGCCCTATTTGAACTTAGGTCTTAACTTCAGGCCCAGTGCTCTAATCACTGCTTGTCCTAGCAGAAAGAAGGTACTAGAATTAAGACACATAGTAAGTGCTTAATAAATGCTCTATTTCTGGATAGAATAGATCTTAGAAGACACTTAGTCCGACCCCTTGATTTTATAGATGAGGAAATAATTACACCCAAAATTATACCCAAAAAACTACAGGTATTGAGAGACAGAGCTGGTCTAGAGAAACCAAATTCAAATTTTAGTATCCCAGTCCCCTTTAGGCAATTAGGCAAGCATTTATGCACCATCTGATTTGAAGCCCCACCCTCTTCTTGTAGTCCTCTAATTCTGGACCTAAATAAAACCTAGAACATGTCCTCCCTACTATCAGATAATCTACTCAATTTGGAAGCTCCCTGCAGAATTGGAGACTCAGTCTCTACCAGTGGCCTTTGCCTAAACCAGCATGCACTCCACAATCTGCTACCACCCTATCTTTCCAGCCTTATCTCCTATGACTCCCCATCTAGCACACATGTGAATCTAGCATATAAGCAGGGGAGTAGTGTTGTGGATGATCTAAGGATAATTGAAAATTTCATGATGGGACAAGAAAGGGGATGATGTGTAAGCAGCAGTTAAGTGATCAAATGAATGAAAAAGTATGCATTTAGCATTTATTACATATTAAGTTGTGTACTAGATATTTGGGATAAAAAGAGAGAAATGAGCATATAGTAGAGTGGTGATGTGGTGCTTGAGGAAGGGAGTTTTTGTCTAGGGAGTCACAGAATTGGTAGGTGGAACCATGGAAATTGACAATCATGTCCTTCCTTCCCAATGTTAAGATAATTTTCTTTGCTATTATTATTTTCCATCAATTTTATTCTTTATATACTTTGTTTTTACACTCCCTAAATTTTCTCTATATCTATCCCCCCCAGAAGCCATCCCATATAACAAAAGAATTTTTTAAAAAGAAAAATATAGCCAACAAAAGCCATCAACATCTTGAGAAAATCCCAAAACACATGTAGTATTCTATACTTTTAGTTCTTTGGCTTCGGCAAAGTAGTAGGCGGGAGGGTCTTCTCATGTGTCTTTTGGAGTAATAATTGTCCCTTGTAATTTGTAACATTTATTTGTATTGTTTTGTGGTGGTTGTTCTTTCCATTTCCATTGACATTTTGTATACTGTTTTCTTGTCTCTACTTAATTTTGCATCAGTTATTGCTTTCCATATACCACATTCTTTTTTATAAACAATAATATTCTATTACATTCATATACCACAATTTCTCAAACAATGGGCATCTACTTTGTTTCCACTTCTTAGACCCACAAAAAGTGCAGCTCTATATTTTTGTGTATTTGTTTTTACTTCTTGAGGCATATGGCTAGTAGTGAAATCTTGGGGTCAAAGAATATAAACATTTGGGTCACTTGAGTTGCACAATTCCAATTTGCTTTCTAGAACAATTATACAAACTCACAGGGCATTATATGTCTTTTTTCCCACACTCTTTCCAATTTTAACTCTTCCCACCTTTTGTCATCTTTGTCAATTTGTCATATTTTAAGAAGCAATGTTAATTATAAGAATACAAGTCATTCCCCAATTGATAAAGGGTCAAAGGATATGAACAGACAGTTTTCAGATGAAGAAATTAAAGGTGTTCTAAATTGCTATTGATTAGAGAAATGCAAATTAAAATAACTCTGAGGTATCACCTCACATCTATTCTGTCAGAATAGGTAAATGATAAATGTTGGATAGGATTCAGGAAAATTGGGACACTAATGCATTGATTGTTGTGAACTTATCCAACCATTTTTGAGAGCAATTTGGAACTATGCCCAAAGGGCTATAAAATTATATGCACCCTCTGACCCAGCAATACCTCTACAAGATCTCTATCCCAAAAACATCATAAAAAAATGGAAAAGAACTCATATGTACAAAAATGTTTATAGGGATAGTTAGACAGCACAGTGGATAGAGTGCTAGCACTGAAATCAGGAAGATCTGAATTCAAATCCAGCATCAGACACTTAACACTAGCTATGTGACCCTAAGTGAGTCCCTTAACCCCAATTGCCTTGCAAAAACAAAACAAAAATGTTTATAGCAGCTTTCTTTGTTGTGGCAAAGAATCGAAAATTGAGTGGACGCCCATCAGTTGGGGAATGGCTGAACAAATTGTGAATATGAATGTAATGTGAATATATGTGAATGTGAAATGTGAATATATGAATATAATGGAATACTCTTTTTCCTACAAGAAATGATAAACAGTCAGATTTCAGAAGAAAAAAAAAACCCTGGACTTATATGAACTGATGTTGAGTGAAGTAAGCAGAACCAGAACATTTCATTGCATGGATGACCAATTTTGATAGATGTAACTCTTCTCAGCAAAACAATGATAAGATAATTACAGGAGACTCTTAATGAAAAATGCCATTCACATCCAAAAAAAGAACTATGGAGTCTGAATGCAGATGGAAGCATACCATTTTCATCTTTTTTGTTGTTTTTTTCTTTCTTGTGGTTTTCTCCTTCTGTTCTGATTCTTCTTTCACAACTTGAGTAATGTGGAAACATATTTTTTAAAAAGAAGAAGCTAAAGGAGTAAATAAAAATGAAAACTTTTGTCATTATGGAATATCATGGAATAACAAAAGTAAACCAGTGGGGGGATAAAAGAAGCAATGGTAATAGTAATGACTATAATAATAATAATAATTGGCATTTATATAATTCCTTAAGGCTTGCAAAGGGCTTTACAAATATTATTTCATTTGATTCTTATAGCAACTTGGTTAGGTAGATTCTATTATTAGATGCATTTTGCAGATGAGGAAAATGAGACAGAGTTTAAGTGACTTGAGTTAGCATTTGGCTTTAGGTCTTCCTGACTCCAATATCAGTGTTCTATACAATATCCCATCTAATTGTCTAAAATTGCATATATTTGATTATTATTCTGAGAGGAAGAAATGAAAAGAGAGATAATTAACAGGATAAATAAGTATTAAAATCTCCCAAGTTGTCCTGAATAGGTAGATGTAAAGCTTGGTCTGGGCCAGCTAGCAACTAGCTAAAAAAAAGTCTATTATGTGAGTTTACACTCAGTTACCTATTAAGCTTAGTCGCAGGGCTTTGTTCCAAAACTGAGGGGGTAAACTAACCCAGAGAGGGTGACAGGCAGAAACTAAGTTGTCCAGGGTAGAAGGATGTGGTTTATAAGACACCATCTTAGGAAATACATGATCAGAAAAGGGGATAATCAGATAACCACACTGCAATTCTGTGATACAACATTCATGGGTTACCCTTGTACCCAAAGTTGTTTGTTTTTTTTTTTAACCTATAGGAAAATCTGCAGCACATTGACCAGAACCTCCAGATTTTCTATGGACATATGTGGGCAAGATATGAATAGAGAGATACAGAAATCTAAGACTTGGCCTCTGACCTCAAGAAACCACTACCAACAATAATAAATAATAGTTGAGCCCTTTATTTCTTTATTTAAATATTTCTTTATATGAAGCACTTCATTCTGAGATGAGCTCATTGAATCCTAACAAGAACCCTATTAAGTAGAAGCTATCTATATACTCTATATTATTGCCCATGTTTTACACGTGATTTCGAGAAATTGACTTGCCCAGAGTTACAACAGGTGAGAGTTAGAGGGGGATTTGAAAAGAGCTTTCTCCTAAGTTCAGAGCTCTTTTGATTAGTCATATAGCCTCTAATTTAATTGAGAAAACAAAAGTTAGATTTATCAAACAAGAGTGAAATTGGATGACTTTGGAGTGGGGGGAAGGGAGATCTTTTAATATGTATTGAACCACAGATCACATAAAAGGCTGGAGGGGACCTGGAAGATCATCAGCAACTCTTGCTACCTCCTCATCTTTGTTATATCCAGTCATGTCTGACTCTTCATGACTACCTTTGGGATTTTCTGGGCAGAAAAACTAAAGTGCCTTGCCATTTCTTTCTCCAGCTCATTTTTACAGATGAATAAACTGAGGCAAACAGAGTTAAGTGACTTGTACAGGGTCACATCACTAGTAAGCATCAGGCATGATTCAGATCTGGCTGACTCTAAGTCCAAAACTCTATCTGTTCCCCACTAAGCTGCCTTCTAGACTTAGGCCTCCATTCTGTCCCTCCCTCCAAACCACCTTTTACACCACTATCAGATATGGTTTTCTTATGCACAGGTTCCCCTGCTCCAAACCCTTCAATAACTCTGAAATTTAAACTCCTTTGTCTGATATCTAAAACTTCTGCCTCCCTAATTTGGAGCCACAATACCTTTGCAGTTTTATTGTGTATTTTTTTCTTCACAAGTACTCCACTATGGAACAAAATTGGAATATTCATCATCTTCTCCCCTTTCCCTTTCACACCCAGGTGTCTAGTACCTTCCCATATTGTGTATTTTTTTTTTCTTCACAAGTACTCCACTATGGAGCAAACCTGGAATATTCACCATCTTCTCCCTTTTCCCTTCCACACCTAGGTGTCTAATACCTTCCCACTTCACCACCTTTGATCAGAGTGATCTTTCCCTGGAATGCTTTTTCCTTTCCCCACCTGACCTAAAGAATTCCAATTCATCCTTTAAAGCCTGTTCCAGAAGCAGCTGGCATCCTGAAGTCTCCTCTTTCTCCTCCTTCCTGCCCCTCCAAAAGATCTTCTTCCTCATTCCCCAACCTAATTCACAAATTGCTCCTATTTTTCAGATACCTTTATACAGCTATACTTAATATCAATTGATATAATTACTTGTTTACAGAACATATCCTTTGACTAGACTCTAAGCTTCATGGGAGGAGGGATTATATCTTATCTAAATTTTGTATCTCACAGCAGGCATTCAATACATGTTATAAATTAGTTCTAATCAGATCTTTTCCAGATGAGGAAACTGAAATAGGGAAGATTCTATGAAGGAGATAGGACCCAAATAGAGCTCTGACCTTTCTCCTTTCTCCTTCTCTCACTTCCTACAATGGAAAAAGAAAAGGAAATCTCTTATTATGAGTAGTCACAGTCAACTAGCAATAACAGTATTGCTACTGTTACTGGGTCTATTTCCCAAAGAGATCATAGAGGAAAAGAACTAACATATATAAAAATATTGTCAAGAGCTCTTTTCATGGTGGCAAAGAAGGAGAATCTGAAGGGGTTCCCATTAACTGGAGAATTAACTAAACAAGTAGTGATATCTGAATGTGTTGCAATACTAGTGTGTTGTAAGAAATAACGAAGGTAGGGCAACTCCATGATAGAGCACCAGCCTCAGAATCCAGCTTCAGACACTTGACACTTACTAGCTATGTGATTCTGGTCAAGTCACTTAATCCCAATTGCTTCACAAGAAGAAAGAAAGAAAAGAAAAAGAAAAAAAGAATGAAGATGATAGTTTCAGAAAAACTGGAGAAAACTTAGACAAATAGATATAAAATAAAGTGAGCAAGACCAAGAGAACTTAGTAGTAATTGTAATATTGTAAGGATAATCAACTTTGACAGACTTAGGAACTCTGATCAACACAATGATGAATCATAATTCCAGAAGTCTATTTCTCTTCCCACACACATGTGTGTATGTGTTTATGTGTATACACATATGGATGGCGTAGCTAATTTGGAGATTTGTTTTGCTTAACTATATATATTTATAATAGATTTTGTTAATAGGTGGGAAAGGGAAGAGAGAATTTGGACTTGAAAATTAAATAAAATTGAATTTAAAAAAATTAGAGTCAAGATATATTTCTACACAGGCCATGTCCAAAAACCCTATATCTTATTCTGTTTCTCAAGAAAGGTCATGTAGTCCACTTTCCTAAGTTTACTGATGAGGAAACAGGTAGAGAAGTTCTTTAGGTTATCTAGATGGGGAGAAGTATGAGATAAGGGTCAGAAGGGAGGGTGGTGCCAGATTGTTGACTACTGAACATAGGAGTTTGAATTTTATTCCAAAAGTAATAGGGAGCCAAGGGAGATTTATAGCAGAAATAATGTGATGGCATAACTTTGTAAGGATGATTAATTTTGCACGTTAGAAGGATAATTTGCAGATCTGGGAAAGTAAAGATTTAAACTCAATGGCCCTGGGAAGAAAAGGATAAGGAGAAGAGGTGTCTCTGAAGTGGAATTGACATGAATTACAGACTCCTTATCAGATATACTTGGCAAAAGAGTTTAACTGTTTATTATCATGATCATTAAGAAGTTATTCCTGAATCTAATCCCACTGCTGATTTGTGCTGAGTTTTGGTCTGCTCCATTTCCACCATGGGCTGTTCCACCTCTCCTTAGGCAACCTGGTGGTCCCCTACCCAGAGGGACTCACCATGTCCATGCTAGATTTAGCACAGAAACTCAATTAGCTTTAGTTACAGTTCCAAATTCTCCAGCTTGAGGAACCTACCAGCCTCAGCCTAACTCTCTAGCAGGAGAAATTACAGACATGTACCCAACCTTTTTCCTTGTGAAGCCACAGCTCTTAATCCTCTCCATTGGGAAAACCCCAGAGAAACCTGAAGGAGAAAGAAGAGAAAATGAAGATAGAGGATGTAGGTTCTCCTCATTGACTTGGGAGCAGCTACTTTCAGGCCAGAGAATCACCTCCCCCCTCTTCTTGTGCCTTCCTCTTCTCTTGCTTCAGATAAGGGCAAGGGGAGGAATTGGTCCCCTTCCTTTCTCTAATGAAGGAGTTCCAGTTCCATTCAGCATCTGGGAATGAGACAACTGTTCTGCCCCAAGTGCCTGGCCCCATCCACCCTTTTCCTCTGGACACTTCACAAAAGCACTTTGCTTTGTATAACTAATGCAGTCCAAATGTTTTATTGGTGCTCTTAAAAAAAGAAAAAATTCCATCACATCTCTGCAACTCCCTCCCTCCTTCCTTCCCAGAATCTCCTTTGTAATAAAGGGAGATATACTAGGAACCAAGATGGTGCATTAGCAAGTTCCTGATCACATCCCCCCAGCAGATCTAGAAAATTCTGAATCCTGATCAAAAAATCCAAGAAAAAAGCATTCTAAAAAAAAAAAATTTTTTTTTCTAGCTCAGTTCAACACAGGGAGATGGGCAGAGAAGTATGAGGGGGTGGGGTCTGTGTACCACACAGTTTTCCAGAGTCCCAGGACTGAAAAAAAAGGTTGAGGCTGACCACTGGAGTAGGGATCCAGGCCAAAGAGGGTCCTGAAATTGTGCAGGCTGCTGGAGCAGGTGCCATCTCTCAGCCCTACCATTAATCATTTTGGGGTTACAGATCCAGAACTGAGGAGGGATAGTAGAAAGGAGCTAACTATTGAATGAGTTAATAACAAGTTGAGCAAACAGTATTTTTGTGGCTCTGACTCTTAAGAGCAGAGTAAGAACTCAGTTCTATGAAACTTATAGTGAAATATCCAGGGCAGAGTTCCATTGCTCTTGTGATGGAGAGAGCCATCTATACCCACTGAGAGGATTGTGGGAACTGAGTGTGGATCACAACATATTATTTTCACTTTTTTTTGTTGTTGTTTGTGTTTTTTCTTTCTAATTTCCCCCTTTTTGATCTGATTTTTCTTGTGCGGCATGATAAATGTGGAAATATGTATAGAAGATTTGCACATGTTTAATATATATTAGATTGCCATCTCAGGGAGGGACTGGGGGGAAAGGATGGAGAAAAAAATTTGGAACACGAGATTTTGCAAGAGTGAGTGTTGAAAACTATGCATACATTTTGAAAATAAACAGCTTTAAGAGGGAGAGAAATATTTAGAGCAGGAATCCCAGATCCAATGTGGGCCATGCTGTTCAATAACTCCAGACTTGCAAAGTTTCCCAGAAGTAATCTGGTTGGTTGATTGGTTTTTGTCCTTTGTTCTTGGAGAAGACAAAATGACATCACTACTTTGGGATCAAGGAACTATGTGTTTGACTGTGGCTGATCAGTCCATTGTGAGTTCAGAAAACTATCACAGATCAGGCATAAATAGTCTATATGAGTATTCAGAATGGACAAAGTTCGAAATTTGCACATCTCATGATTTTTTGTTTGTTTGTTTTTTTGAGTTACTCCAATTTTTTGTGCTTGTCTTCTGGAACTCCAATCAGGGACAAGCCACAAATTTTGCTCAGACCCAAACCTAAGTCAGGAACTTTCAGAGCTCAGACCAGGAGGGCAATGGCCAACCTTCATCCCAGATCACATGATTTTGAGAGCTCTAAAAACTTATAGGTACCCTGCCTGAGCTGTCATAGATATCCTGTAGTAATACAACCCCAGAGAAGCAGCAGCAGGAAAAGGACAAAAGGTAAGCCTAGACATTTTGCCCTACAAAAGTTCAAAGCTTACCCTTTGACCCAGCAGTGTTTCTATTGGGCTTATATCCCAAAGAAATCATAAAGAAGGAAAGGGACTCACATGTGCAAAAATGTTTGTGGCAGCCCTTTTTGTAGTGGCTAAAAACTGGAAACTGAATGCATGCCCATCAATTGGAAAATGGCTGAATAAATTATGAATGTTATGGAATATTATTGTTCTGTAAGAAACGACCAGCAGGATGATTTCAGAGAGGCCTGGAGAGACTTGCATGAACTGATGTTGAGTGAGATGAGCAGAACCAGGAGATCATTATACACGGCAACAACAATACTATATGATGATCAATTCTGATGGACATGGCTCTCTTCAACAATGAAATGTTTCAAACCACCTCCAATTGTTCACTGAAGAAAGCCATATACACCCAGAGAGAGGGATGCGAAATGTGGATCACAACATAACATTCTCATACTCCTTGATTGATGTTTGCTTACATTGTGTTTCCTTTATCTGATATATCATTTGTGTAGATAAGATTTTTCTTGCACAACAATGACAAATTTGTAAATATGTATACATATATTCGATTTGCCAATATTTTAACATAATTAACATGTAGTGGATATCCTGCCATCTAGGGGAGGGGTGGGGAGTTGGGGGGAAAATTTGTAACGGAAAGCTATGTAAGGGTTATTGTTGAAGAATTACCCACACATATGTTATGCAAATAAAATAAAATTTAAAAAAAAATTAAAAAAAAAAACAAAAAACAACAATGAAATGTTTCAAACCAGTTCCAATTGTTCAGTGAAGAAAGCCATATACACCCAGAGAGAGGGATGTGAAATGTGGACTACAACATAACATTTCCATGCTCTCTATTGATGTTTGCTTGCATTGTGTTTCCTTTCTCTGATTCTTCTTTCTTGTAGATACGATTTTTCCTGCACAAAAGTGATGTGTGGAAATATGTATACATATATTCGATTTATCAAGTATTTTAACATAATTAACATGTAGTGGATATCCTGCCATCTAGGGGAGGGATGGGGAGTAGGGGGGGAAAATTGTAACAGAAAGCTTTGTAAGGGTTAATGTTGAAGAATTACCCATACATATGTTTTGCAAATAAAAAAATATTAATAAATAAATAATTTTTTAAAAAAGATCTCAAAGCTGAATCCTAACATCACATCAGATTATGTTAGGTTGGAAATTGAGCAAATAAACAAACAAAAAGTCCCACATAACAGATTGACAATCTAGGTCTCATCCTAGACTCTTTACTCTTTCTCATTTCTCATCCCTCATGTCCAATCTCACCTTAATAATCTGCCTTATTTCTTTCCATACTACCATTACCCTCATGTAAGCTCTCATCACCTCACACTTGGATTATTCCTATAGCCTGCTAATTTGTTTACCTGCTGTAAGTCTCTCTCACTTCCATTCATCAATCACTAAACTGTCAATTTAACCTAATGCACACATCTGACCATGTCATCCAATTATAATACAAACTTCAGTGGCTCCCTATAACCTCTAGGATTGGATATTTGATCTGTTTGGCATTCAAAGCCTTTTTCTATCTTTCCAGTTTTTTAATACCTTACCCCTACATTGCCTTCGATTTTGTGACTCTGTCTTTCTCACTGGTGCTCCCAAATCTTGCTGCCTTCCTTCAAGTCCAATGGAAGCCTTTCCCAACCCCTTCTATTTTCTTGTTCAGTCATTTCAGTTGTGTCCCACTTTTCATGAGCCCATTTGGGGTTTTGTTGGCAAAGATCCTGACTGGAATGTCTTCCCATTTCCTTCTCCAGCTCTTTTACAGATGAGAAAACTGAGGCAAACAGGGATAAATGACGTGTCTAAGGTCAGATTTGAATTCAGGAAGATGAGTCTTCCCAGCTTCAGGCCTAACATTTTATCCATTGTTCCACCTCCTTGCTCTCCCTTGTTCATATAATTGTTTTCATATTGTCTTCCCCACTAAATTGTCCTCAAAAGCAGAAAAAAAGTAGAAGTCTTTTGCCTTTTTTTGTCCCTATGCTATAAGAAACAAAGAATATAGAAAAGCAAAAGAAGACTTATATGAACTGATAAAATGTAATATAAGAAGAAAATAATATATACAATGATAATACAATAATGTAAATGGAAAGAATTTTTAAAATCAAAATTTAATGCTAAATAATTAGTGAAGAAGAAATAAGAAAATATAGTTCCTGCCCAACTTAAAATCTTTCCAATCTTATAAGAATAACAAGATGAAAGCAATTATGTACAGATAAGATATATGCAAAGAAAATGGGAGCAATTCTCACTGGAAAAGCATGATGGTGATGGGGACTGAGAAAGACCTCTTGCAGAAGCTAGGTTCTGAGCAGAAACCAAGGAAAACCAGGAGAGGGGAAGGGAAGGAGATAAGAGCATTCTAATCATGGGTATTATTACTCCATTTCACAGAAGTGAAAATTGAGGCTCAGAGAGATTAAGGGGTATGACCCTTGTCACATAGCTAGAAGGCACTAGAGACAAGGTATTTGGGTATCTCCTGACACCAAGGCCAGAATTATTGTAGCTAAAGTCTACAATTTTCTGCCACAGGTTTGGAGAAATTAGGATGCCTCATCATGGCTTGAAGATAGCACTATCTATATCTGTAGCAAGAGTAAAGACATTTGGATCCAACCAAAAGGGTGATAAATCCTCCGGCCAAAGTTATTGAAGCCTTGAAAAACAACAACAAGAACAACAACAACACATCTCTGTGGTGTGGTAATATCATTCAAAGGGCCTGTAAGAGTTCATTAAGAGAATCTGAAGAACTGTGAACTATAGCTCTTCAACTATGATGGGAGGTTGTGGGTTCCAGTAAATGGATGACTCACTTGCCAAAAATGTTCCAGGGATTCTCATCAGGGACTGAATGGAGTTCAAAGGGCTTTGATTTGCTTTCCCATTCTGAGACTGCTTTTCTCAAAGCCACTCCCTTTCTCCCCCTCCTCCCTCCCTCCCCCCCCCCCTCCCCCCCCCCCCCTCCCTCTCTCTCTCTCTCTCTCTCTCTCTCTCTCTCTCTCTCTCTCTCTCTCTCTCTTTCTCTCTCTCTCTCTCTCTCTCTCTTTCTGCCTCTGTCTATCCCTCTGTCTTTGTGTCTCTTTCTCTCTCATATATCAGGAAATCTCTAGATATCAGAGGAAGGCAGAAAGGATGTAATCCCCTACTTAATTCTGAAGAATTATACCCAGTATGCCCTGGGTATTGATTCTTCTTTTTCCATGAGAGAGGATGCAGGTCCAGCTGGACAGGTTAAGTCTTCATATCTGCAGGAATGAATACCTGTTGAATTGAATTGCCTTGTAAACTTTTTTCCTTCTGGCCAGCCTGAAAGGCCACTGAGATATCAGTGTTTCCAGTTCCACTCTCCTGCATCAAAACTGACATTTCTATTGCCTTCTCAAATTTATAGATCACTTCAAATATATTTGACTTGATCCTCACAGTAACCCTAAAAAGTAGGCTCTACAGTCAGTCAATAAGCACTTATTAAGCACTGGCTTAATGAAGAATATAATTAATGTTTTATAATTGGTTAAAGTATGCTGGGCACTGGACCAAGTATTGAGCATCCACAGAAAGGCAAAAACCTAGCATCAATCCTCAAGGAAATCACCATCTTATAGGAACTAGGAATGATAAAATGAAAACAATTATATACAGACAAGATATATGCAAAGAATCTTGTAGATACGATTTCTCCTGCACAAAAAATTGATGCAATAACTATACATATATTTGATTTCTTAAGTATTCTAACAATTATCATGTAGTAGATATCCTGCCATCTAGGGGAGGGGTGGGGAGTAGGGGGGGAAAATTTGTAACAGAAAGCTTTGTAAGGGTTAATGTTTAGGAATTACCCATACATATGTTTTGCAAATAAAAAAAATTTTAAAAAAAGATATATGCAAAGAAGATGGAAGTTAGTCTCACTGGAAAAGGTATGGTGGTGGTGGTAGGGACTGAGAAAGACCTCTTGAAGAAGCTGGGATTTAGGGGCAGCTGGATGGCACAGTGGACAGAAGTCAGGAGTACCTGAGTTCAAATCTGATTTCAGACACTTCCTAGCTGTGTGATCCTGGGCAAGTCACTTAACCCAATTGCTTCAGCTCACCAAAAAAAAAAGAAGAAGAAGAAGAAGGTGAGATCTGAGCAGAAAACCAAGGGAAATCAGGAGAGGGGAAAGGAAGGGGATGACAGTATTCTAATCATGGTTATTATTATATCCATTTCACAGAAGTGGAAACGGAGGCTCAGAGAGATTAAAGGATGTGCCCACTTGTCACACAACCAGAAGGCACTGGAGACAAGGTATTTGGGTATCTCCTGTCACCAAAAGCAGAATTATTCTAAATTCAAATCTAGGGCTACTGGTGGTTTGCCATGGAAGGCTACTCTTAAAGGGGAATCCCCTGGGGACCATGATAAAGGATGTTTCTTAAGAATAAGGAAGCACTGAGTGTATTGAGAATGAGGAGAATTTCTCAGGAATGTTTTAAACTAATTTCTTTACTGCTGTTACTGTCCTTCATTCTCAAAGAGATCCAAGACATCAGGGAGGTGATGCTATGACATTGCAAGTGAATTGGATTTAAGTGAGGGAGGGCTCTGCTAGGCCACCAGTCTCACTTTCTTCTCCAGATTCATCTGAGTCCAGTGGCCAGATATGGATCTGGATGGCTGGAGATGGCCCCAGATGCAGTGGGAAACCTTTTTTAAGCAAAGATTTTTAATAGACCTATTAGAAATCCATCATACCATAAACATTCACTATAGAGATTCAAATATAGTCTAGACAAAACAAGTCCCCAGAAGCAAACTTCAGAGTATACCTTTTCCCCTTCCACCATTAGAGATAAACTAATCTTGCTATCATTAAAATGATTTTTTTTCCTTTCCAACTTCCTTAAAGAATACTGTTTTGTCACTAATACCCTTATCATGTATGATTCAGTATTCACATGATCTGTGTTATTCTTACCCCCAAATTAACTGGATTCTTCGTGAAGGATCATAAAATCTTCCCCCTATGAGACCATCCAATTGTCCTGTATACACATCTTCTTGGTACGTAGTTTTTTGTATGTTGTCTCCTTCAATAGACTGTAAGCTCTTTGAGCCCAGGAATTGTCTTTTGCCTTGCTTTGTTTTCTCATCAAATAACCCAGTGCCTGGGACATAAGTGCTCTATAAATATTGATTGACTGACTCTTCTCCAACAGTCTCATTTTACATGAGTAAACTGAGGCCCAAGTGCTGAAATGACCTGCCCAGAGCAACTCAGAGAATATCTGCTCTAGGATGCAAACTCAGGTCCTCTTGATTACAAATTCAGGGACCAGTGCTTCTCAAAGACTTTGTCTTATTTATGTATACATATATTCGATTTGTCAAGTATTTTAACATAATTAATATGTAGTGGACTTCCTGCCATCTAGGGGAGGGGTGGGGACTAGGAGGGAAAAATTTGTAACAGAAAGCTTTGTAAGGGTCAATGCTGAAGAATTACCCATACATATGTTTTGCAAATAAAAAGTTTTAATAATAATAAAATAAAATAAAATCGGCATTTCCTGGAGGATGAGCATGGGACTCTGGACACAGAAGGCACGAAATGAACTCTTGTTGGATTTGAATATCATCTCCATCATCATCATGGCATCCCATTGCTAGATGGGATCATAGTCCATTCCCCTCATTTTATAGGTGAGGGGTCTAAGCTGACATAACCCAAATTGAAAAATTGCCTCAGTTGAGATCATGGTTCCAGTTTAGATGAATGGCTGTTTTTGGTTTCAAAGGGACAAGGAACCTCACAAATAGTATACATTTAGTATTAACAGAAGGGCTATTTTTGGCCTTTTGTCTAATTAAAAAAAAAAAAAGACAATTGTGACTAAATGTTTTTAAAAAAGAGGAACATCTACCAAGGAAGTTCCTATTACCTGCCTTCTCTATGGGTGCTGAGAAGGGGAAGAACCAAAATCTTAGTTTGGGAAAGAGGAAGTGATTATGAACGCTGGCGCCCAATCATGCTTACTCAATCTGGGATATGGGACATGGAGGCAGAGTGCCAAGGGGGGGACTGCAGATACATAACCTTCCCTCTGTCCAAGGAAGTCAAAGAAAAACCATTATCCCTACTAAGGGGCAATTTCTACACTGATTTCTCTAAGAGAAGGTCCCCAGTGGCAACCTACGAATATAATGCTGAGGAGGAAAAATGATGAAGATATGGAAGTTGGTGGTTTGCTATGGCAGAGGAAAACAGCATAGGATAAGAGAAAGAACACTGGCTGTGGATTCAGGGGATACGGGTTCAAATCCTGCCTCTGACACATCACTTGTGTGATACTTAATCAAGTCCTTTAGCTTCTCTGGACCTCAGTTTCTTTGTAAAATGATGGTGTGGAAGTATACCAGATGGCCTGAATTCTCTCCTAGTTCTAGATCTTTGAGGGGGCTGGTTATGCCAGGTATAAACTTTTGTGTCCTTCAATCAAACTTTGCCCTCCATCTATTAGAGAAACTCCTTGAGAGCAGGGACTATATTTTGCCTTTATTTGTATCCCTAGGAATTTAATAAATGCTTGTTCCCTTTTCTCTTTCCCACCCTAAAGTCTTACAAAAGCCACATGGATTTTGTTTACCTTCCCATATTTCCCCTCAACTAGATTTTTAACATTTAGAGATTGAACTTCCGGCTTTCTGTACTCATCAAGGATAAGAAGACATTGCTATGGCTGGATCTGTTCATTTCTTGTCTTACTGAACCAAGCTTTTAGCATCTGGACAATGTCATGATAGAAAGCTACTATCATATAGCTCTACAAAAATTACTTGAGCTATATCAGCACATAGACAAGTGAATGAAATAAAGTTATATGGGTAGAGTTGTTATATAACTATACAAAAAGATGAAAAGTACATGGTGTGCATCAACATAGAGACATACGAGTATGAAATAAGGTTCTGTGGCAAAAGTTACTGTTATGTAATTACATGAAAAACCAAAAAACTAAAAAACCATGGGCTATGTTAATACCCAGACAGATGTATAGAAAATAAGATTATATGGGATAAGTATGTTTTCTCTGATAATAACCACCTAAAACATAGGCATGGATGCAAGGATTCACTCATTCAATACACTTTTTAAATTTTTATACTTTTTTTTTACATTACCTTTATTTCCAAATACATTACAACTCCTTCCTTATCCAGCAAGACTTCAGCTATAACAAAAGAAAGAAATAGAAAAAAAGCAGTTCAGCAAAACACATCAATTCAATTTTCTATATGGGTTCCATACTTATTCTCCCTCATCTCTGCAAAGAAAGCATTCTGTTTCAGATGCTATTATATTTTAGGAGAAATAAGCTATCAGTGTTTAACCTATATTGTTTGCTTGTTATCTAGGGAAGGGAGAGAGGGGGAAGAGAAGAAGAAAAATTTGGAACACAAGGTTTTGCAGAGATGGATGTTGAAAACTATATTTGCATGTACTTGGAAAAATAAAATATTATTTTATTTATTTTTTTATTAAAGCTTTTTTTAAAATTTTTTTTTATTTGCAAAACATATGTATGGGTAATTCTTCAACATTAACCCTTACAAAGCTTTCTGTTACAAATTTTTCCCCCTAGTCCCCATCTCTCCCCTAGATGGCAGGAAGTCCACTACATTAATTATGTTAAAATACTTGACAAATGTTTATACATATTTTTACAGTTATCTTGTTGTTCAAGGAAAGTCGGATCTACAAGAAAGAAAAATCAGAGAAAGGAAACACAATGCAAGCAAACATCAATAGAGAGCATGGAAATGTTATGTTGTGGTCCACATTTCGTATCCCTCCCTCTGGGTGTATATGGCTTTCTTCACTGAACAATTGGAAGTGGTTTGAAACATTTCATTGTTGAAGAGCGCCATGTCCATCAGCATTGATCATCATATAGTCTTGTTGTTGCCGTGTATAATGATCTGGTTCTGCTCAAAAAAAAAAATACTATTAAAAATCTTTTTAAAAGAATATCCTGCCAAACTGAAGCGAATCTAGAGGAAGGCAACCATAATTGTAAAGAATCTCAAGTATACGCCATATAAGAATTAGTTGATGGAATTAGAAATGTTTAATTTGGAGAAGAAAAAAAAAAGATGTGGGGACATAGTAAGTGTCTTCAAGTATTTGAATGACTGTCATGTGGAAGAGAGATTATTCATTTTGCAACTAGGATCTATGAGGGGGGAGTTATAGTCAAGCAAACCAGGGATAGACAGAAGGAAAAAGTTTCTCAATAGAGCTGTCCAAAAGGGAAATGAGATGCCTTGGGAAGTAGAAAGCTCCTTCTCAGGAGAGGTCTTCCAGCAAAGGCTGGATAGCCAAACACTCATCAGTTATGTTGTGGAGAGGATTCTTATTTAGACATCCAATGACTGAAGACTCTTAAGATTCTTTGACAGTCTATAACAAGAGAGAGGGAAGACTAAAGATGTAAAATATGGGAAACTGGGTAAATGGATGGTGCTGCTACAGTCAGATATGTTAAATTCACAACATATACCAAGTATAGTGAAGTCTTAAAAAGCTTGTTCTGAAAATGATCATTTGATCTAGCACAATTGATATATTAGGGAGTAAGCAGTAATAGTTGAATCTAATCCAGTTTGTAGAATGGTAGACAAAAACGATTTCTGTTTTGGAGTACAAATCCCCTATTAATATATTTGTTTGACAGGTTCCTGCTCTTCAGTCCCTTTGCTTCCCTAGTTGGTAGTATTTTACATATCAGCTGGCACCATTCTTTATCAGCAAATGCAGACCTAGTCAGGTAAGGGAAGGGTGGATCCATGCCATGGCAACAGAAACTCAGCCCTGGACTTTGATCCTATAACGCACACCAGCATCTCTCAAATCTTTATTTACTCCCCCAGCTGCACTAAGTCCAGAATTATATACAGTCACCACCATGCTCAGCAAGGTCAATACAACTTTCATACTTAGATTCAGATCTCCAGGCCCTGACTTTGGACTTTGGTATTTTTTTAAATTGCTTAACTATTCTCTGCCTCTATCATTTTTTTTATATCTGTAATGACTTTATTTCCTGTTTCATGAAACTCAGGATCTTTTTTTCCAAGTCCCATGGTCTAGGAAATATTTCTGGACTAAATTGAGTCAGATATAGATTGCCCCCAGACCATCATTATACCTCCATGAAAATACATATCCAAGCTTCAGAAAGTAATACCACAAGAGGTAGCCTTTTTAGCACAGCAAATAGCAAGGTAGAGAGGCAGCATGGGGTGGAAAATTGGGCAGTAGCCTTGGAGTTTAGAATTGCATTAAAAGTCCAACCCTAATAATGATTGGCTGCATAACCATCAACATTATAAATTGGGCATAAAATGAAGAGAAAGAATGAAAGGGGAAGATGGAGAGCATTTCAGGCATGGAAGAGTGTCAAAGCTTGGCTCGCAATGGATGATTTGGTGGGGGAATAGGACAAATGCCAGCTGGTCTGGATTGTACAGTCCCTGAAGAGGGAAACAGAGTTTGGAGCCAGACTGTGAAGAGCTTGAAATGCCAAAGAGAGGAGTTTGTATTTGATCCTAGAGGTAATAGAGAGCCACCAGAATTGATTGAGCAAAGGAGTGACCTAGTCAGACCTGTGCTCTGGAAAAATCATTTTGTGAAAGTAGGAAAGTGTTCACAAGAGTAAAGAGAAAGGGAGAGATGAGAAAGAAGCTTTTTACTATATGGAAATTCAATCAATAAGTGCGGAGACTGTTCAAGATTTTCATTCCCAAATCCAAAGACCTCTTCTAGGTTACGTTAAATTATTCAGAGAGCTTCTCCTCCGTTCTTTTTTCTTTTTTTTGCTGAGGCAATTGGGGTTAAGTGACTTGCCCTGAGTCACAGAGCAAGGAAGTGTTAAGTGTCTGAGGCCTAATTTGAACTGAAGTCCTCCTGATGACAAGGTTGGTGCTCTAGCCACTGCACCACCTAGCTACCCTTCCTCTGTTCATTTAAAAAAAAAAATTATACATATTTTTACAGTTATCTTGTTGTTCAAGGAAAGTCGGATCTACAAGAAAGAAAAATCAGAGAAAGGAAACACAATGCAAGCAAACATCAATAGAGAGCATGGAAATGTTATGTTGTGGTCCACATTTCGTATCCCTCCCTCTGGGTGTATATGGCTTTCTTCACTGAACAATTGGAAGTGGTTTGAAACATTTCATTGTTGAAGAGCGCCATGTCAGGCACTGTGTCAACTGCTGGGCCTACAATATAATTTTGTTCTCATGGAATTGATATCCTTTTGAAGAAGAAGCAACATTTATACAAATAAATCAATTCAAAATGTATTGAAAGTTCCACTTACTACTATGTGACATTGGGCAAGTCATTTAAATTCTCTGGGTCTCAGTTTCTTAATCTGTAAAATGGGTTGAACTAGAGTTACTCTAATGACAGTTCTAGTTCTAAATTATCATCCAGACTATGTCAAAAGGGCTATCAAACTGTGCATACCATTTGTTCCAGCAGTGTTTCTCCTTGTCTGTATCCCAAAGAGATCATAAAAAAGGGAAGGGGACCCATATATGCAAAAATGCTCGTAGCAGCCCTTTTTGTGGTGGCAAAGAACAGGAAATTGAATGGATGCCCATCCGTGGGGAATGAATGAATGAATAATTTATGGTATATGAATGTGATGAAATCAGATTGTTCTATGAGAAATGATCAGCAGGATGATTTCAGAAAGGCCTGGAGACATTTATATGAACTGATGCTAAGTGAATACAATCAAGAGAATATTGTTGAAAATTATCTTTGCATATATTTTGAAAATAAAAAGCTATAATAAAAAATAAATTTATCATCCACAATATAAGTCCATTTTAGGGGTCAAGAAGGGAGTAATGGCATTTGAGATGAGCTTCATAGATAGGGATTCCAAGAAGCAGAAATGAGGAGGAAGAACATGGAGAAGGGAGAGGGAAAATACTGTGTTTGGGGAACAGCAGATAGACCAGTCTGGCTGGCAGAGAAGTCAAGGGGGAAGAGTTGAGCAAGGTGGTATCCTTCAGGTATATGTGGGTTAAAACATCACCTCACCAGCCATCCCAAGTAATCTCTGTTCTTCTGAGGTGGTTGGAATAGGGCAGGGAAAGGCTTATCATATGGGAATGCTGCTTTCTTTTAGCCTTTACAAAGTCCAAGAGGTTCCCAGTTATAGAGGGGGCCTTTCAATCCATATGGGAGCTGGTTGCTAACATGGCACCTGATGGGGTTGTAGAAGTAAACTCAAGAATAATGAATCCCCACATTTCTGCAGCATTTTTCTCACAACCACCCACTGAGGCAAGTAGTATGGTTATTATCCCCACTTTATTTTTTTTTAATTTACTTTTTTTATTTAAAGCTTTTTATTTGCATAACATATGTATGGGTAGTTCCTTAACATTGATTATCCCCATTTTAAAGGGGGGTTAAATAGTCTCCCCCATATTGCATGATGAGAGTTACAGTTAGGAATATCATCAACCCCTTCATTTCCCAGATGAAGAAACTGAGTCACAAAGAAGGAATGAAATTTGCTGCAGATCTCATAGGTCCAAGCTTCCCATTTTACAGATGGTCAAACTGAAGCTCAGCACAACAAAGGGGCTTGTTCAAGGACGCATGACTTAGCAGCTGAGCCAGAATTCATACACAGTGTTTCTTTCTCCAAATTCAGTCCCCTTTCTTTTTGGGGACTTCTCATTGGTTGGGCAACTCCACCAAGGAAGCCAACCAGTCTTCATACTGGGTCACTAGACAGAATTTTCAAGGCCTGGGAAAGTATCCTAGCTTCAGTTTCTCACAAGTTAATCATTGGAAAGAAACTAACCTACCTGCAGGTATGGTCCCACCCCACTATCTCATACGTGGCTGTGTATTAAATATTATATGATCAAAAGGTTGGTGGTATTTAGTCACTTAGTTCAAGCCAAATAGGGAGTTGGAGGAAGAAGAAAGTCGATTTCCCCGAGTCTCCACCCAAGAATTCAAGTTGATTTTGATTGCAGAATATAGGAGAAACCTGGTTACAAAAATGACACAAAGTGGAAACAGGTGTGCCCAGGTAGTATTTCTGGTCTGGGACCCGCTGACAAAGTCCTATATATCTTGACTAGTACTGACATCACCCAGCAAGTCTAGACAGATTTTCATGAGCACATCTTAGGACAAGTTGGACACTAATAAGGTACCTGTTACTAAGAAACAGGAAGGTGAAAGGTCAGACCTCTCCACCTACATGACAGGTGTCCAGCAAGCTTCTTTATCTGGCATTCCAGAAGACACCCAGCACGTAGGGGGTGTCTCCCTCAGGACTGGAGGGAATCTATTTGTTCCAGGCTGCTACTCCAGTTGAGTAGGAGAGTAAGGGGAAAAAGTGACAGGTGGGAAGGAGAGGGGAGATGACTTCAGAATGATGTCTTACCATTTTCTGCCTTGATGAGGAAAAACAGAAACATCTAGTAAATATTGATCAGCCCTAGTGGGCAAGTGAGTAGGAGACTCTCAAGAATCATAGACAACTGGTTGGTCATCAGTTTTCTTATGGGGCCTAGATTCCCTTAAAAAAGAATCTAAGTATGATCCCACTCTTTTTTTTTTTTTAAAGCTTTTTATTTGTAAAACATATGTATGGGTAATTTTTCAACATTGACCCTTACAAAGCTTTCTGTTACAATTTCCCCCCCTCCCCAGCTTCCACCCTTCCCCTAGATGGCAGAAAGTCTACTACATGTTAAATTATTTCCTATTTTGCTGTATATATCATACTTTGTATATATTTATTTGCATATTCTCTCCCCCATTCAACTGTAAGCTCTAAGAGGGCAGGAACTATCTTTCACCTTTTTTTGTAGCTTAGCTCAGTGCCAGGAGCTTAATAAATGGTTATTGATTGATTATCTCAACAAATGGAAAGTATGTTAAGGGTAATTATTTTTTCGGTAAGAGTTGAGGATGGGAGGATGCTAATCCTCATGAAAAGTCCACCTTTCCATTTCATTTTCCTTGGATTCTCAGCAGGCCTAGCTTAATCTAAGAGTTTTCATTCCAGGATGGTTCCTTACCTGATACTAGGCAGAAACACTTCTCATTGCTTAAGCCTTATTATTACACCTGCTTAGTCTGATTTTTCTTGCTAAGCCCAAATTTGCTCCTCTATAACTTCTCCCTATTGACTTCAATGCTCTTCAAATACATACGGACCCCTCTCATATTCCTCTTCTAAGTTATATCTTGTCTAAGATAAATAATCTTGATTTCTTTAACCTTCCCGTGGATAGCATGATCTCAAGGTCTCTCATTGTTATAGCTGCTTTGTTCTACATGCACTCCAGCTAGCCAATTTCCTCCTGAATATGTGTGACTCAGAGCTAGAACTTCAAACCTGATGGTCTAACTAGGACAGAGTAGAGCAAAGCTGACAAACTTGTCTTCTTACAGCCCTTGATTTCACAAAGTATTTGACTACTAGATTGCACTTTTGGCTCATACTAAGTTTGTAGTCAATCCCCTAAAACTCTCATATCCTTTCCTCTTGAAATGTCAAGCTGTAGCTCCGCCATCTTTTATTTGTTGTATTTGTGATATTGACTTTTTGAATCTAAGTGAAGGATTCCAGGTTGATCTCTATTTATTTCACCATTCACCCAACTGGTAGGATTTGAGAAGCAAAGAGAAGACCCCTGACCCTAAATTCCTCTCCCTAGGCTTTACCATTCCTTAGACTCACAGAGCTTTAAGGAAGCCTATAGATTATCTAAAACAGCTTCTTCACTTTAGATAGGAGAATTTAAGTCACACCTCTGGTTTAGGAATAGTTCTGGGATCTTTTTTTCTACTCCAAGAATCCCTGCTTTGGGGCTAAATGCCTCTTGGGGCCTTTGTCACAAGACTGTCTCTAGACTAGGCCCCTTGTTGCCAGAGGGGAATTGGAAAGACACTTAGGCAGTCTCATTCTCCTAGTGGGACCTCTTCCCACTGGAAGGGGTTTCTTTGTATGGGGAGAGGGAGAGAAGACATTCCTTCCTCCTTTCTTCTTCTATTTCCTGTTCTTCCCGGCCCAGCCTGCAGGGATAAGAGACTAACACTATTCAATTAGCTCCTTCCATTGGTCTCCAGGCTAACACTCAAGAGACACCACCCTAAGACCAAATTCTCAGTGCAGTTAAAAACTCTCCAGAACTCATTCAGCAATCATTAATAGCTCTATACTTTCCTTTCTAGGCCTTTGACCTCTTATCTTTTTGCCTATCCTTTCCTGCCAAGTCTCAGTCCAATGAATAAACTCCCATCAGCAATACATACCCTATCCATCCCAATGATCCTGAATCCTGGGCTGTTATGATATAAATCTTATTCTCCTTCCCTTACTCTCATTCCCCTCAATTCAACCTATTCCACTGCTCTCCAATGTGGTACTCTAGAGCTGCCCACCCCTTCCGCTGTACTCTCTGGCATAGTGCTTGGTAGGTAACAAACCTACTTTCATATTAAATGTTTTCCTTTCCCACTCCTTTCATCTTTTGGCTCTCACTGAAACCTGGCTCTAGGAATGTGGTAGTAAATATTTAACAACCAACTTCCAACCCCATTCAGCCCCCCAAAAGTACCCATTCCATATTTCTAAATCTAATCTGCATTATTACAATTTTCTACAGCACTGTAAGTCAAAACAACGAGTCAAGCCCACATTTGTAGCATCTGCAGATTTCTGAGGTATAAATGCTAACAATGAAATCTTAACAATTGATCTTGCAGAACAGTTTGAGCTGGTCTTAGCATAGCCCTCCTTCCCTAGCTTCCTCCAGGTGAAGTAATCTCTCAGTCCACTTTTTCCAGCACTGGAGGCACTCTAGCTCATTCTCAGACTCATTGGTTGTGGAATTATGTGTTGGAATTATCTTTGTTCTCTCTTACCTTCCAGGTACCCTCCATCACTCAGTAAGCTGTGTTCACTCTAACCATATCTACTTCCAGCCCTCCTAAGTCCTTATATGGACTCTGTGCTGGACCTATGTTAGAACATTCCTAGCTCATATTGGTCTGATCAGCCACAGTTGGACACACTTCCTTGACCCCTACATAGGGATGTCATTTTAATACTCTTCAAAAACAAAAGACAACAACCATAATCATCTATCATTCAATCTTAATTCTGGTGGCCATTCATCTATTGACCTCCAAGAGACTCACTTTTTTCTATAATGAAGTCAGTTCCTGGCTCATGGTCTTTCCTCTCCAATTTTTGACATAATACTAGGTTACTTCAGTACCCATATTGAGCATCTTTCAAATGCTTACTTAATTCTCATTTCTTCAATATGCTTTCTATGAGCTCAGTTACACACAGGGATACATCTATATATTTTTTCCCATTTTAATAGTATTTTGCTTTTCTAATTACATGCAATGATAGTTTTCAACACTCATTTTTGCAAGATTTTGAGTTCCAATTTTTTTTCTCCCTTCCTCCCTCCAAAACAGCAAGTAATCTGATACAAGTTATACATATACAATAATTAATTTTTTAAATAATAGTTTCCAACATTCATCCTTGCAAAATATTGTTTTTCAAATTTTTCTCCTTGCCTTCCTCCCACTCCCCTCTCCTAGACAGCAAATAACCCAACATATGTTAAACATATGCAATTCTTCCAAACATATTTCCATATTTATGCTACACAAGAAAAGTCAGATCAAAAAGGAAAACAAATGAAAGAGAAAATAAAATGCAAGCAAACAATAAAAAGAGTGAAAATACTATATTGTGATCCACACTCAGGTCCCACAGTCCTCTCTGGTTGCAGATGGCTCTCTCCAGCACAAGTCTGTTGGAACTGGCCCCAATAATTTCATTGTTGAAAAGAGCCACACCCATCAAAGTTGATCATCACATAATCTTGTTGCTTCGATGTACAATCATTTTTAACATTTCCATATTAGTTATGTTGAGAAAGAAAAATCAGGACAAAAGGGGAAAATCATGAGAAAGAAAAAACAAAACAAAAAGGTAAAAATAGGATGTTTTTATTTATATCCATTGTTCTTTCTCTGGATGTGGATGATTCTCCATCCCAGGTCTAATGGAATTGTCTTGGATCATTGTATTACTAAGAAGGGCCATGTTGATCATAGTTGATCATCACACAATGTTAATCTTACTGTGTATAATATACTGGTTCTTCTCACTTCACTCAGTATCAGTTATATGTTTCCCCAGGCTTTTCTGAAACCAACCTGCTCATCATTTCTTATAGAACGATAATATGCCATTATACTCATACACCATAATTTATTCAGCCATTCCCCAATTGATGGGCATCCATTCAATTTCCAATTCCTTAGAAGGGCATACTTTTGACCCTGCCCTCACCCACAATTGTTTCACATCTGGTTTATGCACTTTTAAAATTCCTCTATCTGCTCACAATCTGTTGTCCGTCCACCTTTCCCGGTCTTATAACCCCAAACCCTGTTCTGTTTTCATTCTGATCTTTTATCCCTCACTTCCTGATTTTTTGACTCTCACTCTTGCAGGCGCCACCACTAATAAAAGAACTGCTATAAATATTTTTCTACTTATAGGTTCTTTTCCTTTTTGTTTTCTTCTCTTTGGTATACAGTATTGCTTGCTCAAAGGTTAGCAATCTCTTAATTGCCAAATCTAATTGTTTTCATTTTTCTTGAACTCTCTCCAGCCTTGGACATTGTCAATCATTCTCTTCCTCTAGATACTTTCTAGTCCCTTCAATTTTCTTTTCATTCTTTTACTACCAATCTGACCATAGTCTCCTTTGTTAGATCATATCCTGGTCACACCCTGCTAATGGTGGGTGTGACACAGGATTCAGTAGGAGGGGTCAGTAAGTGATCTAATCAGTTCCCAGAGATTTAATTGTTATCTCTTTGAGGATGATTCTTAAATCTATTTATCCTGTCCTAAACTCTTGCCTAATCTCAAGATTCTCCTAAATTCAAAATCTCGATCTTGGAACTGAATATGTCCTAGACATCTTAAGCTCAACACATTGACAGCCAAATTCAGCTCCCCTAAACTCTCCATAGCTTCCTTATTACAGTAGAGGAAACCACCCTCCTCCCAGTATCTCAAGCTTGCAATCTAGATGTCATCTTCAGATCCTCATTCTCTCACCCTCTATATCCAGCTTATTGTCAAGGCCTGTCAATTTTATGTTCATAATATCCCTTTTCTCCCTTCTGATACTTCCACTACTCTGAGATGAGTCTGATTGCACAACAGGACTATTGCAATAGTCTGTTGGTGCTTACCTTAAGTCTTCCCACTCCAATACATTCTCAACACAGCTGCCTATATATATATATATAT